>JBBPBT010000487.1:2099996-2115988 GCA_037974875.1 Cicer bijugum
ATATGGGACTAAAATTGCAAAATTAAAAATAAAAGGTCCAAAAATACAAATCAGTTAAAGTAAGGAGACTAAAATTATAAAATTAAAAATAAATGGACCAAAATTACGAATAAATTACAATAAGAAGATTAAAATTGCATTTAAGTCTAATATAAAAATATTTAATTATTTATTTATTAATTTATGATATTTAAAATATAATAAATTAATTTAAAAAATAAATATATAATTATATATAATAATTTTATTATTTAAATATAATATATATTATATTATATCATATAAAATATGTATAAATACATAATAATATTTATTGTGTCACTATTCTATTATATATTATTAGATCTTTATTTAACTTTATATCATTTAATTGAGATATAAAATGATGGATTATCAATCTCGAGAAAAAAATGGAACCAATTTAATTAATTTAAATTACATATTCGCTATGATGGGCCCGTTGGTTTATTATTACACCGTGTATCAACTCAATGTGGTCCTCAGCCGTAGTATCCCCGATCGCATGCATTAAACTACAAATACATCCATCCACTTATATCAACTTTGGTTTTACCTCTCTCTTCCTTTTCACTTTTAAAACGCCTCAAAAGCTTCACCTCTCTCTCTCTCTCTCTCTCGCGTTTATTTCCATGTGAGTTCATATTCCTAATTATTATTCCTCATTCTAAGGCATTTCAATTTATTTTATTTTATAAACGTAAAGTTTGTGTAATTTAGATCGAGTTTTTGAGTTCCGCGAAAGACATTCGAAGCAATGGATTTGGCATCGAGTATCGGTGGAAAGATTCAAAAAGGCGAAGTTCTCTCCGCCGTCGATAAGTGCGTTTCTCTCTCTTCTTTTCTTTTCTACTTTTTTTTAATTGCGGCTGCATTGTGGTTTTTTACTTCGATTTTCAGTCTCTGTTTTTCTAATTGAAATAAGGTTTATGTGTTCGTTACTTAATCTTACTTAGTTACTTAATCTTATGAGTAAAATCGTATTTAAAAACTTGATGCATGATCAAATACACCAATTTTTTGGATTTTTTTTTTATATTTATTTTAGAGAAAGTTCTTTAACATCCATCTCTGTGTGTGTATTTTTTTTTTTTTTTTTTTTTTTTTTTTTTTTTTTTTTTGTAAATTTCTCAGCTATAATTAGTGGGAATCTGGATCTCTGAGTAAAGTGGAAAGTGAGAAAATCAAACGATTTTATTTTAACAAACTAATGATTTGTCATGCTGTATCTTTGACTACGGATTTGTTAATCAATAGTTGATATTATTTTTTTAACTCCATTACGAGGTACTCACTTTACTAGTTGATGACTAATGAGTTCTCATTACTCACTTTACTCGGTAATGAGTTCTCACTTTAATCGGTAATGAGTTGTCTACTTAAGAGGAGCTGAATCTTTGGTTAGACTTAAATTTTGATTATTTTTTGTTTTGGATTTTGAAATTTGTGGTTTTCTTTTTTAATTTCATGGTTTTCTGTTCTCACCTGCGTTTATTTTGTATTTACTAATAGATATAGATGTTTGAAATTTTTTAACTCATGAAATTTGATGATGAAAATATTGAAGATTCTCTTTTGGTTCTGTTGGGATCTGGTATAAATGTATTGGGAATTATATTCATATTTTTAGCAAAGAAAAACAAGTGGTTTTAAAATATATTAAAGTACTGATAACCTTTCTGTATGTTTTGATGGAAAAATATATTGAATCCTCTGTTTTTTTTTTGGATCTGATACGGGGGGTTTATTAGTGTATAACTATGAACTTTGGGGATTAATTTAATTTAATAAAAAATAGTGGAGTCTCTTTTTACAGCAAAACAAAATAGTGGAGTTTGAAGTTGTATTTTTTTATATAAAAATGATAATTTTGTTTAGATGCACATCAAAAAAACAATAATCCTCTAGTGTTGGATCTGAAACAAAATGATTCCCTGTTAATCATAGAAAATTAATATGTTCCAGTGTTTATCATCCGGTGTTGAAATATTTGGACTTGAGGAGAATGAGTCATAACTTGGTCAAATTAATTAATGCATTATTGAAACCATCGTACTAGTCCCGTTTTGGATTTTGCTTCTGATACCTTACCTACCTAACAGCATATGCTGACAGTTGTAACTTGTAAGTGACCACCTAGACTTTGTTGTATATGGATTTTCTGCATTTACGCATATGCATACACCTTATCGTGGATCTGGACTGTATTATCTTGATCTATTCGATTAAGATCAGATGGGTGAGATTGTATGACTGTGTAAATGTTTATTTTGACTCAAGGGTATCCGAAAAATCTTTTCATATGCAAGCAATAGTTATTCCGAATCATGTCTCGGGAGTTTTGCTAACTAAGCAAATTTTGTTCTGTTATGGTGAAATTGGATAGAGAATTTACTGGGATTTTTACCCTAGGTTAAAATGAACAGTGTCTTTGAAACTTAAATTGGTTTAAGCTGTTGCATGAGTTCCAAAATTAAAAAAGTTAGTTGAATGGTACTTGTGTTATTTTTTATTTAAGAGCCTGATAAAATGTATTGATCATTTGGTTCAGGTATGAGAAGTATCATGTAAGCTATGGAGGTCAAGAGGAAGAGAGGAAAGCTAATTATAGTGATATGGTGAGAGATATCAATATTTAGCAACCAAAATCTTGGTTTTATTATGGTGAAAGCTAATTATACTGATTACTGATATAATGCCTGTAACACTAACCTTCTTGTCAGATTTGGATTTGGTGCAGTTGAATAAACCATGTAGCTGCAGCAGTTAACAGATCTCCACTGTTAGATGAAGATCAGACCATTTATATTTTGATTTCACCAAATCAATTTTAAAATATGCTTTCGTACTATGAACAATCCGATCTTAATCTAATGGCTGAGATATTTCATGCGGCAATTGTGTGTTTTTTCAACCATAGACAATCTAGGCCTTTCTTGCAGTATGCATGCTACATGCCTTACCTTTATGATATTTATGTTCACTCATTTTCAATATGGGAAGCAATTTTCAATTGATATGGCATGGAAACAATATCACAAAATTTTGTTTTGAATGTCTAGGAAATGATTCACTTGTGACAATCTAATTTATTTTTTTAATGATTAATGAATATTGACTATTTATTAGCTATCTTCCTTTTTGTGATGTTGTATAACATGATTTATATAGATGGGAATACTATGTGTAAGTCTTAATTATGTTCAATTTAATTATCTTCAAAAGGAATATCATAAGATCTGCATATATTTCAGGTTAATAAGTACTATGATCTTGCAACCAGCTTTTATGAGTTTGGCTGGGGGGAATCTTTCCATTTTGCAACCAGGTGCACATTTTTGCTTCATTTTTGCATGTATACTTGTCTAATTTTCTGTTAATTCAATCATGCTGATAATTTTCTTCCCATGCAGATGGGTAGGGGAATCACTTAAGGAGAGCATTAAGCGACACGAACACTTCCTTGCATTACAACTTGGCCTTACTCCTGGACAAAAGGTTTTCATTTTTCATGTTCAATAAAGCAAAATAGCAAACTGATATATCTTGTTTACATTGTGTTTTTTTCTTAATATTTCATGCGTTTCTTTCTTTATTTATTTATAGGTTTTGGATGTTGGGTGTGGTATCGGGGGACCATTAAGAGAAATTTCTCGATTCAGGTAAATTGGATGTCTATCAGTTATAGATTTGAATACTCTGATTTTAAGCACTCACGCAGTTGCCAATCTTGGATTAGACGACTCACCTTCCGAATTTGTATTTTAGACTTGATTTAGCGGAACATCAAGTGACCACATCAAATGCATGATTCTATGACTATAGGAAATTTTGATCCATCCTCTATGCTTCCTCATCATTTGCCCTTCCCTGTGTTACTTTATTGGCTAACAAAAACCAATAATGGGTATTTGTGCAGCTCGACATCTGTTACAGGGTTGAATAACAATGAGTACCAGATCACCAGAGGAAAGGTATGTGTTACTATGAGATTAAATGCAATGACAATAATTTTGAGTTTTAAATTGTAAGCATTGATACAACTATTTTAGGCTTCTCATATCTAGTGTTTAAAGCCCTATAGATGCTAGAACTGTCACTGTTTATTGTGTTGTTTCATTTTTTATCACATTACATTGGTGCATTGTTTAAGCATGAATAATGTACTCATGACAGTCCTCTAGCATAAATTTGATATACAATGTCCCTCGTGCAAAACTTCCAGTTAGTTATTGATAAGGGAGCAGTTACTGATGAGGGGGCAGTTACTAATGGAATAACTGCTATAGGGGCTGTTAGTAAGCCACGTGTGTGGAGAATTTATGAGAGAAGATTTAGGAGAGAGAAGAGGAATGGTGAGGTGGCAAGAGAGGAAGTTGCCTAACTGCCTAATGGGTCTGTGGAATAATTATATTACACGACAAGAAAGGCAGTTACCTAACTTCCTAGTAGGTTTGTATGAAATAATTATATTGTGTAATGTGTGTAAAAAAGAGGGATCGTGATTGTAATTTGTATCTTGTAGGAAGAGAACATTTTGCACTCTGAAGGAGCATTGTGCTCTGTGTCAGTAAATGATTACTTTACTGTGTAATTATATTTTCTTATTCAATAGTCAAACATTACCACTCTTCACTTCATCACTTTCTATTTTTATTTATATTAATCTATTAATTGGTTCGACCTACCGGATCGTTTAATTGGAGAGAGAAAGAGACCAAATACTAGTGAATTGAACCGATGCCACCAAAGAAGATGGAAACAGAGGTGAACGAGTTGGAGACAGAAGTCGCATTGTTCAAACAGGAAAAACCTGTGTCGCTTATATCCCAGAGTCTTGCGGAGAATAGTGGATATTCATAAACTTCAAAGAAGGGAGCGGCCAACACATTCATAGCGAAATCCTTGATGAATTTCGTCAATCTGTGAAGAAGGTGGAACTACCTTCTTTTGATGGTGAAGATCCTGTAGGGTGGATAGCGCGTGTTGAGATTTTCTTAAGGGTTCTTGATACGAGCCCATAATTGAAGGTAGGTTTGGCCCAATTATTCACGGAAGGGTCAACGATTCATTTTTTCAAAGCGTTGACGGAGGAAGAAGCGGATCTGACTTGGGGAGTGTAGAAGAATTTATCAAGGATTTCGAGAGGCTAGTGGTGCAAGTGGACTGAATACCTGATTTGCAATATTTGCGTTATTTCTTACATGGTCTTTGAGAAGGATTAAGGAGGCGAGTGAGGAGTATGATAGCGACGGGGCTGGTCTCACGCTCAAGATTGATGAACATGGTGCGGGCTGTTGGGATAGAATTGTTGGAGAAGAAACCGAATTGGGTCAGGTTGCATAGTGCCAACCAAAGGAGTGGATCGGGAGGGGTTTTAAATCGGGTGAACCCACAATGTGATAGTGGGTCTCGTTCAGAGTGGGGTTATGGAAAGTCCAACAAGGAAAATTGAAATGGGTGTGGGCCAAAAAATGATAACAGGGGTGATTCCAGGCATGATATGCCTCGGGACAGAGGGTTAGGTACATGTCGTATCATGAGGAAAGGGCTATGCTACAAGTGTGGGGGAAGTCATCACCCCCACCAACACCAATGCCCTGACCGCCATTTTAAAGTGATGGTGATAGATGAACTTAATGTAGGAGATTGTGAGGCTAAGGTCATGGATGATGAGAAGGAAGATGAAGTTGAAAGCAAAGAGCAATACAACATGTCTTTGAGCAATATCACCGAGGTTGAAAAAAAGAGACCAAGGACCATGCAATTAAAGGCTAAAATCAATGAAGTATCCATTTTACTTTTGGTTGATAGTGGTGCTACTCACAGTTTCATTGCTGGAAATTGGTGAAAGCACTGGGTTGACCCATCAAGCGAACTAAAACGATGAGTATCAAACTAGGTGATGGATTTCAAACTACCACACAGGGAAAATGTCATGATATTGAAGTTGAGGTTGGGACTGCTAGATTAACCTTTAAAGTTGTTTTGTTTGATTTAGAAGGGGTGGACTTAGTGTTGGGGATGGATTGGTTGGAAACAATAGGTAGAATGTGGGTGGATTCGAAGGAGAGAGTGATGAGATTTAAATTGAAGGGACAACGGGTCCAATTTGGAGAAGGAGGAGGTGTTGCTGAGAAACCCATGGCTTGCAAAGTTTGTTGGGGGAAGTGTAAACAATTAGTGGATGGGTTACTACTATCCACGTAGATGTTTTTGTTGGCTGACGATAAGGAGAAATAATTAGGACAACAGTTGAAAGATGAATTGAACAGGAAATTGCAAGAGCTTTTGGAATGCTACGCTGCAGTTTTTAGTGAATCCAAGAGGCTACCTCCTAGAAGGGAAAAGATCATGCCTTTTGCATAGCGGAAGGAAAAGGACCTATGAATGTAAGGCCTTACCGTTACCCACATCATCACAAAGATGAGATTGAGAAGCAAGTGCAAGGATTATTGGAGTCCGGGGTAGTCAGACCTAGTCAGAGTGCATATTCTAGCCCAATAATTTTGGTGAAGAAGAAGACAACCGATGGAGGATGTGGATCGACTATAGAGTTTTGAACAAAGTCACTATCCTTGATAAATTCCCTATTCCAGTTATTGAGGAACTCTTGGATGAACTACACGGTGCCAAATATTTCACCAAGCTCGACCTTAAATCCATATATCATCAAGTACAGGTGAAGGAGGAAGACATCCACAAGATTGCGTTCAGAACTCGTGAAGACCACTACGAATTCATGGTAATGCCTTTGGGTTTGATGAATGCGCCTTCCACATTTCAATCTTTAATGAATGATATTTTCAGTACAATGATGAGAAGATTTGTGTTAGTGTTCTTTGATGACATTTTGATCTATAGTTCAAGTTAAGAGTCCCATATGAAGCATTTGAGAGAGGTTTTGAAGGTGCTGCAGCAACATAAAGTAGGGGCTAACCATAAAAAATGTTCATTTGCTCAAAGCCAAAATTCATTACCTAGGCCTCATAATTTTTTAGGGTAACAAAGCTCAATGTGTGCAAGAGTGTCCAGTTCCAAAGAATGTTAAGGGGAGTGAGGGGGATTTCTTGGTCTCACGAGGTACTATAGGAAGCTCATAAGAGACTATGGCAAGATTGCCAAACCTCTTACTGAATTGACAAAAAAAGAGGAGTTCAATTGGAGCAATGAAGCGCACAAGGCTTTTAAGGAGCTCAAAGTTAAACTCACTACTGCACCGATTTTAGCACTCCCTGATTTCCCACAAGAGTTTTTCATAGAGGTAGATGCATCAAATATGGGGATCAGGGCCATTTTGATTCAACAAGGCAAACCTATAGCATTCTTCGGTAAAGCTTTGGAGGACAGGAGCCTTGCCAAATCCACCTATGGGAAAGAGTTGATGGCAGTAGCACTTGCCATCCAACATTGGCGACTGACCACAAGAGTCTCAAATAGTTGCTTCAACAGTGAATAACCACTCCTAACCAACAAAATTGGGTAGCCAAGTTATTGGGGTATCAGTTTGACATCATCTACAAGTCTGGGCTAGAAAACAAGGGTGCTGATGCCCTCTCTCAAGTTCATGAAGGACCAGAATTCATCGCTATGATTTATCAACCAAGTTGGTTAGGAAGCAAGCAATTGGTAGAGGAGGTACATAAAGATTCCAAGCTGTCCAAGATCATAATAGCTTTGAAATTGGCCCAGGAGGTAAAGAAGGGGTTCTCTTATAAAAAAGAGGTATTGTTTTATGAGGGAAGGTTGGTAATGTCTGAGAAATCCGAGAGCATTCATAAAATGTTAAAGAATTTCATGAAACTCCTCAAGGGGGGCATTCTGGTGTGTACATAACTTATAGAAGATTGGCTGCCAATTTGTTTTCGTTTGGTATTACTAAAATTGTGCAGAAGTATGTCAAAGCTTGTGATGTTTGCCAATGTCAAAAATACATGGCTGCTGCCGCGGGAGGATTGCCGCAACCTCTTAACATTCCGGATCAGATTTGTGAGGAGATATCAATAGATTTTATCACTGGACTCCCTAAGTCTAAGGGTTATGAAGCCTTCCTAGTTGTTGTGGATAGACTCTCAAAATACAGCCACTTCATCCTCCTCAAGCATCCATATACAGCAAGGTTGTTAGCTCACAAGGGGGGTGGTATTTTTGCATGGCATTCCAGCTTCCATTCTCAGTGACCGAGCCCAATTTTTGTGAGTTCATTTTGGAAGGAATTATTCAAAATGCAAGACACTCAGTTGCGAATAAGCACGGCATACCATCCTCAAACTGATGGGCAAATGGAGGTGATTAACCGATGTTTGGAAACATTTCTCCGCTGTTTTACAGCAGACCAGCCTAAGCAATGGATGCAGAGGCTTCCTTGGGCTAAATATTGGTATAACACCAATTTCCATGTGTCTATTGGTACCACACCATTTGAGTGTGTTTATGGGAGACCTCTGCCTGTTTTGAAGCAGTGCAAAGAGAACTGAAAGAGCATTGTGCTTTGTGTCAGTAAAGGATTACAGTAATTCTGTTTTCTTATTCAATAAAGTCAAACATTTCCTCTTCACTTCAACACTTTCTATTTTCAATTCTATTCATCTATAGTTATTAGTTGTGAAGTTCTGAAAAGTCTTATTGATGAAAAGTATATTCATTATTTCCCATATTTTATAAAGGATTACAATTCGTAACTATAAAATTTCTAAAATACTTTGATCTCATTGGCCAATTTTTTCTAATTAACAGGAACTCAATCGCCTGGCTGGAGTGGACAAGACTTGCAACTTTGTGAAGGTCAATCTTTTGTAAATCAATAATTTCTTTTTTTGGGAGGGAAAGTTCTTCTATAAGTGAAGTACTCAAGAGAAAGCTTCTGGCTAAAAAGTCATTTCAAATTAACCATAAACAAACATGTTCTAATAGCCTCATAACAAAATGATAATGATTTTGAATCATAATTGACACGGTGGTTTATCTTATTCAATTTCACAGGCTGACTTCATGAAGATGCCACTCCCAGACAACAGTTTTGATGCAGTGTATGCTATTGAAGCCACCTGCCATGCACCAGATGCTGTATGTGACAGCATTTCTCACCCTATTTAATTTTCACATCCTTGCTTCTCCTTTCCATAGTAAAGATTTCTAACAACACATGCACCCATAAATTGTCAATTATAATGGACCGCGACCACAGTTGTGGCCAGTCAAGGTTTCTGATGTCTCTGCAGACGAAATTATCTGGTTGTATTTGACTGCAATATTAAAGATTGCGGTGCAACCACATTGACAATTTAAAACCTTGGCACGTGTAGCACATTTATCAGGGAATCTATAAAGTGATTCTATGATTTGTATTGTCTGACACTGAATTTTTCATGCCATTGTATTATGCATAGTATGGATGCTACAAAGAGATTTATAGAGTGTTAAAGCCTGGCCAATGTTTTGCGGCGTATGAATGGTGCATGACTGATTCTTTTGATCCCAATAACCAAGAACACCAAAAAATCAAGGTACAATAGAATGGTATAGAAATAATTCAGGTTATGTATTGAGTTTATTAATACTTAACAAACAAAATTCCCTGGTACAGGCAGAAATTGAGATTGGTGATGGACTTCCTGACATTAGATTGACCACAGAGTGTCTTGAAGCTCTAAAACAAGCAGGTTTTGAGGTGAACATTAGTTTCTAATGAGTTATATATTGTTCTTTGGATTTGGAAGAAATTCACGAGCCTAATTTGGCTAAATCAGAGTTGTTAAATAGCAGTGCTAGCAGAATTTGAATAAATTGCTATTGTTCTGCGAGATGCTATTTAATACTAACTATTGTCCAAGAGCATTAATAGCAGTGTTATAGATTAGATTAATTTGAACAAATCATTATTTTCTGCAACCTGCAGTTGACAACAGTGGTTAAATGGTAGATTAATTTCTTTTGTATGTGAAGGTAATATGGGAGAAAGATCTAGCATCGGACTCTCCTGTTCCTTGGTACTTGCCTTTAGACAAGAGCCACTTCTCGCTTAGCAGCTTTCGTCTCACCACTGTTGGACGACTTTTTACCAGAAATCTGGTATTGCTTCTGAACATAATAGCTATTGTATATTTCACTTAACATCTTTTGAGTGCAATTACTTTTAGAGTTGTTTTTCATTTAAGAATTTTCCCTCACACTTCGTTTGTTACCTGGTGAAATGAATGTGGATCAAACCAAATCATGTGTTCGATTCCCAAAATAGTGAGATCTACGTGAAATTCAACAGATAATAAAAAGTGTTGGAATAGTGTTAGACTGTTTTGCTGGTATTTCTGTTTTTGTATATTTGATGCACACTGCTGAGAATTTCGGATTCGTTTCTTATCGTGCACAAAATTCAATGATGGTTTGGGGATTTGAATTTACATTTGTAGGTCAAGGCTCTGGAGTTTGTTGGGCTGGCTCCAAAGGGGAGTCAAAGAGTTCAAGATTTCCTAGAGAGGGCTGCAGAGAGCCTAGTTGAAGGGGGAAAGTAAGTTTCCCATTTGTCCCATACGCCCATGGATATAGTTTTTATGCTCGTAGCCAAATGTATAGTTCTCTTGAATAAGGCGATTTCTTAACTGCAAGGTCTCTCTACTCTTTAATACATCTGAGCCTTGAGTGAATGGCTAATAAATTAGTTTGGCAAAAACTGTATTGAAAGTTGAAAAATTAAATTTTAACAGAAAATTATTAGATAAAACCTAGTGAGTTGTAGTTATTTACCATATTTTGGTCAAACAAATATATAAGCTAGTCAAATAAATTATAAATGGAGATAAACGGCATACATCAGTCAAATATATACTGAAATTCAATGAAACATGTTATATTGCCACTTCATATTAATTTTATAAGATTATGTTACAAGAGTTAGCTGAAATGTCAAAATAATAGAATTCTTATTAGATGGCATGTATTTACAATTGACTGTGCACTCTTTTTTACCTCTTATATACAACAACAACAACTAAGTCTTATTTTACTTAGTAGGATTAGCTACATGTATCAAATGATGCAATAATTTTCTATCATATCCTTACCCAACTAATTAATCTCTAGATCTTTGTTAACTTTTTCTCTTGTAAATTACCTAAAATCATCAACCAAAGACACTCTAAATACTAAAATATATTAACAGTGAAATTTTTTCTCTCAGCAAGCGTGTTCACTAACCAATGTACTTGCTTATGTTCCTTTTCAGGAGAGAGATTTTCACACCAATGTACTTCTTTTTGGCTCGGAAGCCTGAATCAGACAGCAACTGAATTTTGTTGGCATAAGTTACTCTGTTTCTAGGAGAAAGAATCATAATAGCTTTTGGCCTTTCCATTGTATGTCTTGCTGTTTTCAGTTGCTTGATTGTTTAGGTTACCAAGACTTCAATTTTTTTTAATTTTTTTTCTGAATGACTTCAATTTGTTTCTTGCTTACTAAAGTAGTGTGCCTCCTGTATTAATGGATAATGTAGTACTTCCTTTTTTAAGGCAGGCCAAGTTATTCAAAATATAATCGAGTAAAGTTTTTTTTTTTTTTTTATTCTATCTTTCATTAAATTGATGAAGGCATTAGTTCACAGTAAATTGTGTTTGATTTTAAAAAAATTTCCACAAGAGCACCTAACAGTTGATGCGAATGCGAAGCTAAGTGTATGTTTGAATTCGTGGCAAGGTTGACAAAATCATGCGAAAGTTTTGAAAAACAAATTACATTTTATAGCTTCAACATAATTACAATATCACCCTAGTTTTGTAACACACTAAAACCTTGAGAGGTCACCAACTGTGAGGTGAGAAGCATGTCTACCACGTGATCAAACATGCACTAATCAACCATAGTGAAATCATGACGTGTGCTCGATCACACACATAGTTAAAATACTGGTAAACTATGTTTTCAAGTTCATCAATAGACACAACATCTATAATTTCACACACATAGTTGATTAACATAGTGAGAAACTAATATATAATCATGTAATATGACATCTTCAAGTTCATCAATAGACACAAGATCTATACGTTCATATATTTACTTGAGTCTCTCATAGAGTCATAGTTGTATTGAATTGCCGATTGCTTATAGGATTAAATATGATTGTAGTCTTTATGAAATTTCAATCTTTTAATTTTAATTTCAGTAAAATTAAATAAAAATGCAATTTTTAGTTTGTACCAAATATTCAAATAATCAACTTTTGAAATTATTAAAACTAAATATGATTAATTGTCTTTCAATTTTAAAATTTTTGAATGATTTTTTTTTAAATATGTTTAGAATATTATAAAAAATTTATCCACAAAAATTTAGAATTTTTTAATATGGGATGAATTAAATTTGAATTTTGTAAATGTAAAAACTTAAGATAATAGTAATTAAAATATATTTGGAAACATGTTTGCAAGAATTTTGTAAGTATTAAATTTTTTTTTGTTCAGAAAGTTTTTTTCAAGTTTTTTGGTATATAAATATCACTCCGAGAAATTTGAAAAAAAATTTTGAGTACAAAACATTATTTTTGAAAATCTGTTTTGAAGTTTATTGAACGGATAACTTACACTACTGGCAAACTTCAACGTAATATTTCCAGAAACTACCGGAAAACTTAATCCACAAGTTTTTCGATAGTTGTTTGATTTTTTTTTTTAAATTGATTTTTTTTGTTTTAATTTTTTATTATATTAGTATTTATTTAATTCATTTGATTTTAACAAATTTTTTTAGTAGCACTAGAGGTAGAGACGGCAAAGCTGTGAGAAGAATATGTGACTTTGAATCTTCGTTGTCTATAAATGCCTCCGAAAAAGATTCGTCCCACAACATCATGTAGACGATAATTTACATTGTATTAATTATTATGGTGTATTAATTATTAATTATTATAGTGTATTATTTATAATGTATTAGTTATTTAATGGTGTATCTATAGTGTATTAATTATTTATGGTACATTATTATTTAAAAATATTTACGGTGTATTATTTATAGTATATTATTATTTTTAAAAATGGCGTACCGAAAATCTTTCCAATGAAGTTTTTTGGTAGTATAATTTTTTCACTTTTGTATTGGATTTTTTTTCCAAAGTTTTCCGGTAAAAATCTTCTGTACCGGAAAACTTGAAAAAAGTTTTTCAAAAGTAAGACGTGCACCGGAATTCTTCAAAAAAAGTTTTTTGAAAATTACTGAAAAATTTTTTTCCACCGAAAATCTTTTTTATAATTTCGAAAAAGATAAAATGATAAAAAAACTTTGATAAAATAGTAAAAAAAAATTGAGAGTATAATTAGTATTTTCATAAAATTATAGACGTATAGGTATATAAATGAGGGTACAAAGTAAAACTTTTCAAAAACAATTTTTATGTCGTCTTAAAGTAATGAAAGCACAATTTTTTCTACCCAAAAAATTAACTTATTGACAATATTACTTCTTTCTATTAAAAAATCAAGCGATATTACATCTAACTACTTCCTGTCTTATTTAGAATTTTGAGTGTTTACAAAAAAAATTTAGGTTTAATCATAGTTTTTATCTTTAAAAAACTAATGACATCAAAATTATTTATTGAATTTCTATTGCATCTAGATGGAAACCAACAAAATAACGTCGTGCTAATACAAAACAAGAGAAGAAAAAATGATTTAAGAGTAGATGATTCTATACCATAACTTTATCCTAACACTTCTTTATGGTGAAGAAAAGAGGGAGACACTCCAGATTATATTATTTTTGTGTGTAATGTGTACATTTCTTAATTAGTTTCGCTATTTGTTTAATATGTTAGTGACTCATTATATCAGTGTCTTGATATGCTTGTAAGTTACAATATGTATGGCCTATAATTGAGTCATGTAGTATTGTAAATATTGAACCTTGAACAACATAATGCAATGCTCTCTTTCTCTCCTTTATCTCTACTATTCTAATACATTGGTTAATATACTTTTGATTAATTTCATAGTATGTTGTCAACACGAAACTTTATCAAATGAGTGATAACACAATCAACTTAATTATAAGAATATTTATTCTTTCATGTCAATCCTTTATTTTTAAGTATAAAATTTGTTGAGAAATTTCTCTTTCTTGTATAATTATTTGTTGAAAAAGATGATGAGAACAATAAAAATTAGTTGGTGTGAATTGAAAAAATACGAAAATCTCAGTATGAGGAACAATACACACTATAGTGTTCTATAAAGTAGAGATATGTCAATTGGAGTGTGTCTCAAGGGGTACCCAATTTTGTGAACGACTGAGAATACACGCAAATCAACCACACATGTGCGCCATCCGTCCGGGCCGGGTCTGGGATTCTCTAAACTCACGCATCAGTTTTTTCCCCACTCAAAATCTAACAGATTTCATATTTAATTTTATGTGGATCCGGTTTAATGGATCTCACATTTTTCCCTCTTTCAGGTGTTCTGAGATCAATTGAACTGTACTGAGATCAAGACTCTAAGGTGTTCTGTCTGTGTTCGTAGAATGACCTCAAATTTATGGTCAAATAGTTTAGTATTTATAGACCTCAATCTGTAATCATTCGTCTATTTTCTCGGCATTATTACTTAATGGATTGATTTGATTCCACTTCTCACTCACTTAGTAACCTCCTCTTTCACATGGATTTGACTGTGTTACTCCAATATTTTTTGACAAGAGAAGAAATAAAAGAGAATTTAAATAAAAAATTTATGTTGTTTGGATGAATAAAAGTAGAGAAGGGAGAAATAGTAAAACTTCTTTCTATATGCTCGGATGAATGAACAAACGAGTAGAGAGAATTTCATAAAAATAGTAAAAAGACAATTTTATTCTTTATAATTATAATTTGTTTTTAACAGATTTATATTATAATTTAAATTAATATAGTTTAATATTTTTATTCACACACTCTGATGACTTCACCTATATATAGTTTTTTGTGTGTGTGACTGAATCTAGTAGGAGAATATTGCAACTCTTTCCATCTATTTTCATCCTCTGCATAAACATTTCAAATTACGACATTGATATAAATAATGTAAACAAATAAATGTAATTTAAAACTAAAATTTGAGAAGGGAAAATAATTATTAAAAGTTTTTGGAAAATGAGAAGTGTTTTTTCATAAAAAAGAAGGAGGCTGCATTAAAGCTTCCCCTCTCCACTCTTTCTACACTCAAATCTCACCTTCCAAGGAGATGATTTCTTTTGGCTGGTCTCACCATATAAAACTTCTATTCTCCTCCTCCAAACCAAAAAAATATAGTAATTTTTTTATCTTATCTCTCTCACCAATTTTTTTTAATATATAGAAACAAATAAACCTTTAAGGCAATAAACCAAAATAATAAGACATATATATGGTGGTCCATAGCCCCTAAGACTAAGGTCTGCAATAGTCACTCTTCTATAAATAATTTAATTCATTTCAACAATTGTATTTAAGTGGGAGTTATCCAACCATTCTTTCTAATCAAATGATTAAATTTAACTATGCCATTATGTTAAAGTGAGGAGCTATCCAACCATTCGATTTTGAGTGGTATGTTTAAAAAGGCTCAATTTATAGTAATCGATGTATTCTTATCCGTCTCAATCACGTGGATCTCAAGTCTTCGTATATTTATTTGTATTTATTTCAATTTGGGTGTTATAGGATATTGCAGTACCTTAACTACAAAAATCCATTTAAAAAGAAAAACAGATAAATAAATAAAATCAACCACAAAGTGATCATTTATATTCTACACATTTGAAATTTTAAATAGGATGATATAAATATTATATAGAGTTAAGTTGCTAGAAGTAGTTATTGAAATCACTAAGTCACAAATAGGGGTGGGAATAGGCTATGCTAGGCAAAACTTTGAAAGACTTGAGTTTGGTGTACGATTAATTTTTTAGATCTAAGTCTAACCTACGATCTTTCATAAGGTTTTTTTTTTTTTTTTTTTTTTTTTTTTTTT
>JBBPBT010000487.1:2116050-2178894 GCA_037974875.1 Cicer bijugum
ATTTAAAAGTCTTATTCACATTAAAATATTTAAATGCTCTACTCATACCACATGATCCTTTCCACGTACTAATATTAATGTACATATATATATATATATATATATGTAAAACAACAAATAATTTTTCTAACAAAACAATTTAAAAAAAATCTAAAATAAATATTCTTTAAACCCTAAACCCTCAAACAAATATGGAACGACTACTGAGTGATTGATTAATTGACTACTGAATATGGAATGACTACCAAATATATAATGGCTATTGAATAATTGCCTAATTGATATAATTTAAAATAAGAAATAATATTAATACAATAATAAAAATAATATTAATAAATAATAAAATATATATATGTCGGTCTATCAAATTTAATAAGTTTTTTTATAAGTCTAAACCTGCATTATTTAAATATATAGATTTTAAAAGTAGTCTAAACCTAATCTTTTTATTGAATAGACCAAGACAAACCAAATCACAAGTAGATCAAGTCATAGATCTTTAAAGGACGATCTAGTCTATTTTCATCTCTAATCAGAAAAAAAAAAATATTAAGAAAAATAGAAGGAAGGTTGAAAGCAAGGAAGAAAATGGAAAGAGGAAAAGAGAAGTATAGAAAAAAAATTATTAAAAAAATAAAAAAAATGAAACAACCCGAAAATGAAAGAATAGTGGGAGGAAGTGTAAAAAGGAGAGAGGAAAAGAGAAAGTACGTAAAGATGTCAAATTTTTAAAGAAGGTTAATATTGAATTTTCATAAGAATCAAATGCTTCTATATATATAATTTGATTTTTAGAGAAGGTTAATATTTAATTTTCTTATGTATCAAAATCCTTTTATATATATTTGAGTAAAAACTATATAAATAAGGGTTCTTGTTTCTTCTGTCGTCTCTTACTATTTCAAAACTCCAAACTCCAAAACCATTCCGACTTTGCCATCATCCAAGACCACCGACCTTCCGGCAGCGTTTTCCGGCAACGTCCTTCCTTCTTTCTCAATCATTTAGTTCTGGTTCGTTTCTATTCATCCTTACCGAGTTTTTTTCTATTATTTATTCTTCTTTTATATTGTTTCAATGGCTCTTTGGATTCTTATTTTGAACATTTAAGTTTTATTTTTATCGTTTTTTCGGTGTGCTGTTTCGTCGAATTATTGTTCTTCTATTATGTTGATTTTTTTTTCAAACGTCGTGCCTATTTTGTGAAGGAGGAAAAGGGATCTTTTTCAAAAATTGTGACTTGAATTTTTCTCCTATTTGATTTTCATTTTCATGTGGTTTTTGTGCTGTACCCTTGAAATCGTGACTTGCAAATGATTATTTTAAAGAATCTTGATTATAATGAATATCTTAGGACCGGTCTGGTTAAAGATGTTAGTTAATTTTAGCACTTCTTGTGTTTGATGATGTTAAGTTAATTTTAATTTTAGCATCGTGTTAGAGATGTTAAGTTAACTTGTAGGTTAATCTATATACGATTCTAAGAAGCATTGATCCTGACATGTTGACACTATTAATAATTTGAGTAAATGAATTAATTGAATGTAATCAAGGTGTTAATGTCGGGAAACGCTTTTGGTGAGTTAATGCTCTAAGCATTGTCTTGCACTTAGCAGTGGGTTTCTTTAGTTGTTCATTTAGCTTCTTTTGAATCTAATGCACTGTGTTGTCATGAGAATGAAGATGTTATCCTTATATGTGTCTATTTAAATAAAACATCACTCAGCAATTGAAAGCCGGGTTCTACCTATGACATTAATCCCATGTTCAAAAGCCTGTTATAGTAATATCATTGGTATTCAATTAGCACAATGGCATGTTCAAGTTTTCTTAATCTTGTCTCGTTTACACATAAGGTTATGAGCCATAGGAGAGCTTAACCTGTCTTCATTTTTGCTATGTAAATTATTAAATCTCGTTGACATGTCCATGATTATATGTGTGCTATGATCAGATGTAAGTGTCATTTTGAAATTGTTTTGTTGAGAATAATACACATATGATCATGGTTATTTTATTGTCTAGTATATACGAATCCCCTCATATAAACTCTATGAGCAAATATTTAACACTATTCTAGTTGAGGTTCTTTATTTAATTATTTTGATTTCAAAATGGCAGCAATGACCAAACAAATTTTGGTGTGCATGTTGAAGCAAAGCATGTTATTAGAAATGGGAATGTGCATATTAATAAACATATTTGTATTTATATTCTTCTATTTGATTGATTGAGCTAAGAGGTGACATTGTCTTTGGTAGCACTAAAAGAAGCTTTGACATTTTGCTGTTGCAAAAGAAATTATCATGGAATTTGGAGTTCAAAATTGGTTTTCAAACTTGGAAATTTTAAGTTCAAAATCGGTATGAGAAAACTGGTAAAAATCCAGATTTTTATAAATAAAATCCAATTTTGAACAAAATAAGCTTTGAATCCGAATTTGGATAAAAGCCGATTTTGAAACATAACCAGATATGAAACCAATTATAAATCCGGTTTTAGGAGAGATATGTAGTTTTTGTTCTGATATCCAAGCCAAATAAGGAGTTAATATCTGATTTTTGAAAAATCCAATCTATGCACCGTCCTACCCTTATTTATTACTTTTTATTATTATGCAGGCATTGGCAAGGTGTGACAATCTTGAACTTTTTCTGGGGTGAAATTCATTCTCTGTGACCAGGTTTGTAGAGTTACCATACTTCTATCATAGTATCACTGTTGTTATTCACTCCTATTTGTAAGTCTGATTTTACTTACTACCCACATTTATACACTTTGCTTTTTTGAAGAATTCTATTCTATTTTGGGTAAATTGTTATGGGTGTTAGTCTAATTTTTATGAATTTATGAAGCATACTCTGTTGCACTTCACTGAATTTTATTCATTGAACTCTGGCAGGACTACATAATAAATGCTTCTCTTTGGCACCATGAAATGAAAGCACCTAAAGTTCAGGATTCTTTATCTTGGGGAAAAAAGCACAAAAGCCAGTTGAAAGAATGAAGATGACAAACTAATGGTAAGGCCATAAGAGGAGAGACGACGCACTCTTTTCTAGACATTGTCTCTGTTTCGCAATATATTGTCTACATAAAGCATATCCTTCTAGCTTCATGATTATTTTGATTCAATTGTATGCTTTTTGTTCTTGTTTTGGTGGGCAGGAAGAAGCAAAGGTTTTGAACACAAAGGAGGGAAATAAAGAAGATCATACAATTAGATCAAGAACCGATGGAAGCTCTAGAAGGTATTTTTCTATCTTGAATTTCGTGTATTGCAACAAAACATAGTCTGACTTATTTTCTTTGATTTTTTTGCTTATATTTTTTGTATGCTCATAAACATGATTGATGTGTAGCATCAAATGTATTGATTTCTACAACTTTATGCATTCTTAACTTATGATTTTGACAATGACATTTTACTTTATTTAAGGTATGCTATGCAGAGGATATCTGCTGAACAGAAGAAAGGAGAAGAGGATGCTGATATGCATCTTGCTCGTAATATAATGCAGAACAAGCAATTTAAGGTTTCTACGCAGGTGGATGATGAATACAACTTCGAAGATTGTCAAAGCAGAAAGAGGCCAGGAGGTGAGGACCCCGAGAATATCCATTTATTTAATAAATTTTTTGGTTAGATATATTCTAACGGTTTCTTTACTAAGTGAACAATGATGGAAACTATTTATATTTTGAACTAATTTAATTTTTGGTTCACCTCCTTTCGTCACGAGCCCTATTGCTCGACATATAGTAACAAAATATTCTACAAAAGAAATTGAATGATATGTAAGAATTTGATTTCCAATAATATACTTATATAATAATAAATTAAAGGTTTATGTTGCCTGGTTTTTGTTTTTACTTTTTTCATACTAAATTTTTTATTTTTAAAAAAATAGGTTCAAGAAATATTTTAATATAGAAAACCAATTAAAAGTTTAAGTATGTACGATGGTAGCTCTACGGTAAAATTTTAACATTGTAACCTCAAGAGATGGAGTTTAAAACCAATTAGAGATAGTTGCAAAAAGGCCATAAGTGTCAATTGAATAACACTTTCCCCATTCCCCCAATTTAAAAAATAATTCAAAGTTTAATATTAGAAAGATTCAATTGGAATGATAGTTAATACTTTAATTTAATAGAAAAAAGGTGAGAAATCAAATCTACTTATTTCTCGTATTTTTTGTCCACGAGGAGTCGTCCTCAAGCACTATACCTTTGAAACCCTAGATCTCTAAAATCTTTCTCGTGCTCTTTCGTTTTCCATTCCACCCTCATATATCTTTTATTATCCATTGGAAAAAAATCCGAGACCACCAAGATACGACCTCGGATTTTCGTCTCCCGTTCTATTATCCCGACCTTTTTTAGTCTCTCTACCTGTTACCTACTCTTGTCATTTCATTTATACTTGTAATATACAACCATTTGAATCGTCTCTCTATTTCGCTTCATTTCAGTCTAGTTAGAGACCTAGAAATTTATTCTTATATCAAAAAGTAAAAGTAATTTGCGAATCGCATCTCAACCTTCTCAAGTTGCAACAGAGATTGGTAAGTATGATCTTTTATTTCTTTTAAATCTCACATGTATGGACTAGATTGTGTCTTTTTCGGCTAGTTGAAACCGAATACAACTCATTTTTGGTAGCTAAGATATCATCCCTGCAGCAGGTTATAAGGATATATTGAGATCCAAGTGCAGACAAAGAAAAATCTCCCTCCAAAAAAAGGTAAAGAAGCTTTTCTACATTTTTTAACAGGAATTTGTAAAGAAATATGTTTGTGTTCGAAATTTGTGAAAGATGGCAGTGGTTTGATTTATTCTCTAAAAGAAGTTAAATTACTTGTAAAAATCAAAGATGAAAAAAATAACTTTGATCTCTAATTTGACGCCTCTAACACCTAATTGAGGAATTAAAAATGACTTTTAATACTTTAAATCTTAAATAGATTGATTGGTTGAATCTTGAACTTGTAATTTCCAGAGTTCAATTATTTTGGTGGTTTGGTGGCAGTTTTATTTTAGTTCAAGTGTTAAAGAAGTTGAATAACTATTCAAAGGTCCTACCGATTCAATATCCGGTTTAGTTTTTAAAATATCTAACATATTTTGAAACTGAAGCATCACAACTCTGTAAATATATCCAACACCCCATTTTATTTGATTCATATATTAACATAAGTAGTTTTCAATTTGATTATTGTAAAATTAAAATTTTTATGTACATTCTTTATTGATATATGTGTTGTATAATTTTTTATAAGCATATATGCCTTGTATTGATAAGAACTTTGGGCTTAATTCGACAATGGATAGTGTGGGTACAAGTTGAGTCATGAATTGCTTTCAAGAACTATTCTTTAGTTATAAACTATTTTTAAGTTTTTGAACTAAATTGAAGGTGTTTTTAATGTTTCATGTTCTTAATTACTAAAACATTCATATACTACAAGACAACAACAAAGAAATCATTCTAGATTTTTTTGTAACTATGTTATAGGTATGAACTATTCACCAAGTTTAGAAGTGGCTTATCTCTATGGGGGTAGAAATAATGCTAAATATGTGGTCAAGTGTGAGCTCTGATTTTTAATATTCTTTATCAATTAGAGAACTTTTATCCTATTAGTTTTGCCTCCTATGTGATGAAAATTTGGATTTTGCTTCAAATTATTGGTTGTTGTTAATTGATAAAAATGAAATGTGTTGATAAAAAGAAAACTATTTTTTTGTTTTAGGTTCCCACAAGTCATAATGGCACAAGAGAAACACTGTGTACCAAAATTGATGAATCAAGAGGATTGTAAGGTTTCTCTCTTAGATATGCCTGATGTGATACTGGATTGCATTCTCAAGCGCCTTCCACCATTAGATTTGTTCAGAGTATCACAAGCCTGTACTTATTTGAGAAATATTGGCAGAAGCGATGATTTGTGGGAGACACATATCGAACATAAATGGAGTAAGTTAGTAGGTAATGATGCTCACCATGAGTGGCAATGGCATACAACAAAAATAATAAACGAAGGAAGTATAATATTTTTACCTGAAAACAAAGAAAATCTATTGTTACAACAAAGTCTGAGTGGATCTTGTGGAACTATTAGTGGTGACTCTCCATTTCTACGCCTTCATTCTTATTTGAAAAGTTATAAGGGCTTGAATGGTTTGATTAGAAATAATTCGAAAATGGCATTGTATATTTGTCTTGAGACTGGCCGCTTCTGTTTTCCTGCACAAGTTTATAAGGTAAGAGGAATATAACGTAGTGTCTATTGTTTTATAAGTAGTCCCTATTGTGTTCTCATATTTGTCATGTTAGTCCATAGTATATTGTTAATATATAACATTAACCATAACATTAACAAGAAGTATATGAGAAATTTTTAGCAAATACATGCATTATTTTCATATATTATAGGGACTAAATAGAAGAGGGATTGATACATAAATAAAGAGGGATTTAAGCTAATATTAATTACTTTTATCATTTGATTTGGACATTAGTAAAATCATATAGAACTTTTTTTTGCAGGCCACTCGGTTTACATTATACTGTTATGATGCCCTTGTTAGCTATGACTCTAAAACTGACACTTTCCGAGCAAGGTACAATTCACTCCTCTATAACAATTATTGAGATCCTACTACTCATACTTTTCAACAAGTTTTGGATATAAATGAAAGTTAATATGCTACTTATTCGTGTGACCCTGAGGGAAATCTACAAACTTACTGTTGTGACTCAATTTGTTTTATTTCAATTGCTTTCTATTTTATAGGTCTCCAAATGGTGGGCGACATATGATTGAGAAAGATATTCATTGGGATAGGTTGAGAAAGCCACCACATAATACTTTTCTAGTGGATTTTTATCATTCAAATTGTCTGAATGATTTGAAACCAGGAGATCATATTGAGATTCAGAAGAGAAGAAGAAGAGCACTCCCTTACTGCGGTAAAAAATACAATATTTTTTTATTATATACTCTCCTTGTCATGAATATAATGAATATAAGTAACAAAAACTCATATTTAATGGTCTAAACTATACACAAATCTTAATCAATTTCAATTTATTTAATGGTGTCATTCTTAAAATACTTCTCAAATAATATAAATTTTATTTTCTACTAACTCTTCTATTCTCGTAAAATAAGATTTAATGAAGTTATTCAGAAAATATTATTTTTATTACGTTAAAAAAGATTATTTACAATTAACTAAATTTTTTAATTAATATGAATTTAAATAGTTTATAATCATAACAAATAGTAATTAGATTTTGTAGCTAATTTTTTTTACTTTTTTGAATGAGTTATATAGAGTGGTGGTATGCTGTAGTTTGTCATTTGGGATCATGTGATAAGGACATCAATCACTGCTCTTGCCGAAATAGTGGTAATGCTCACTAAATATATTATTCATTATTTTTGTTGTGTTTTATTGTTCTTTTCTTTCTTTATATGAAGGGTCTTGGCGTTGAATTTTTTTAATGTTTATTTCCAGACACATTGGTACTGGAGTTCAATCAATACAGCCACACTGTCACATATTCATTAACTAGATCAGCTATTAACAGCAAAGTGTATGTGGAGCTAACTTGTCTCGCAGGAATCAGAAAGCTTACTGATGATGAAGAGATTACAAAGTGGAGAAACCTCATTTTTACTAGAAATCAAGAGCTTCGACTAGCTGAATGAGTAGAATATGCTATCTATTTCAGTTTAAAACTGTTTTATTTTTAGTTGCTTAAGTTAAATAGAATTGTACTTCAGTAATTTCTCACATTTGGTTAGGTCTTAAATAATTTCAAACAATTGAAGAGAATTAAGCAGGATTGATGAGACTGCATGTGGATGATAAGAGCAACATGTTAGTTTTTTTCTTGGTTTAAAATATTGTGGTTTGTTTATGATCTTTTTAACTTTCTTGGTTGTGAAATAATTATCTTTTACTCTTTCTCTTTGATATTATTCGTTCGACAAAAAGGATTGTTTTGTTAGATCGATTATATTACACCTTTATCATTAAATAGTTTATTTTGGAGGAGGATACCACACTCTTGAATACAAGAAAGAGATAAATCTACCTTAAATGGGGTAAAATAAGATTTTTTTCTTATGTTTTGGTCGGTAGATCTTCATTCACAAAATTTGAATTTGTGATTAGCTCGTTTGGCGAGTTGGTCAGGTCTCTAGGCTATATTTGGCAGTGACGAACAACCCTTCAATTGCTGTAACTCACTTGGCGAGCTATGGTTTTTTCCAGGCGAGATTTGATAAACATCAAACCTTAAAAATGACTCAAAATTAGTGTTATCTCCCTGGGACAAATGAATATGCCTCAGGCAAGAATAACCAGAATATTTCAAACTCCAATCCTTTGATTAATAACTCCAAAACTTCGTAAGTTTAGTTATGATTCAAAAGCTCCACTTGAATTTTGCCGGAACAATTTATTATGCTAATAAATTATTTAAGTGTGTAGACCCTTGTCATGAGTATTAAACGTTTTTACGTTACTCTCTTACATCTGTTAAAGTGTATTTGATTCTAAAAAGCTCGCTTTCAACACACCTTTATTGAATCTTTTGATACAAGTCTACTATGTGATTATGCGTCTGATAATCTTGACATCCAATCCAACTTTAAAGAAAGTCAACATCCTTTGACAGTGTAATCCTTTGGTCATTATACCTTTTCAATCAAGATATGTTGAATCAATCATGAAAATATATTTGGACAAACTTTTGATGTTGATTTGAAATCTTTGAAGATCTGATACAAGTTGTAAATTCACATGCTGATTTCATGTGATCATAACAACGGTCATAAAACCTAATGGACTAAAAGACTTTATAACAAGATTTGTGATCGTCCCTAAAAATGTTGAACAACAACGAAAAACAAGAGAAGTACCTCTGACGTACAAACACTTGAAAATCTCTTGTATTAGCTATGTGTGCTAAGAAACCTAATAAATATTTTGAGAGCAATAATATGTGTAAACACTCGTGTGCAAATTAGTTCCAAACCCAATGTAACCACTTTGAACTTGGCCCAATAGCGGTTGTTGACCTCAATATCTTGATTGTACTAAGCTAGAATGTTGAGAAGACTTGATCACAATCAGTTGACTAAAAGATGTTTAGTGTAACACCCCGATATTTAACAGCGTGATTGCATTTTTTTTTTCTTCAAAAATCAACTAATAAAATACCAAAGCGTAGCACAACGACAATTGTCATAATTAATTACATCATAATTATAACAAATTGAAATAGTTTTGAGGAGATAAAGCAAAATATCCAAATATCAAATACGTCGGGGCTATGAGACCTATCAGGTATCGCTCATATCCCTGGAGTATTCTTGGCAGACACTTGTACAAGTACTGCTCCAAGAAATACTAATCCCCCCATGGTCACGTCAAAAAAGTGGAACATAGACCCACTAAAACAGAAGTCATCTGACCATATAAGTAGAGTTACAATCATCCCAAAATGAAATAAGTATAGCCACCAAAAGAAAGACATCATGTCCCTATACAACAAAACTAATCCGATCATACTTTAGCAACTACAATAACACGGGTGACCTCCACACACTCCACAAGTCCTATCTAACGCAGTATCCATCTTCGAGGTAACCTCCTCCTCCTCATCCATAGAAGGACTGGTCTCATTAGAAGTCAGATCCACCCACGAGATATGTGGCTTTGGCGACGCCGGAACCTCAAAACAGTCTGCTACTTTAGTGACAGTCAATAAGGGGTTATTCAACGGAAGAGGAAGCTCTGACTCGGCCTGCCTAGATAACCCCGCAATCTCTCGATCCACGGGCATCAACCCCTTATCCTTTCCACCAGTCCCTGGTCCAACCACTATATCCTTAGCTCCCATGGTGGTCTCCGCCTCAACTCTAAATAAGGGATCCTTCGCATCTTCCTAAGCTCCACTCATCCCAAACACCAATCTGAAAGGTATTGAATAACCAATCTTCTCGCGAGTGAGTTCCACCAGATATACAGCCCCAACTTTTCTACTAGTCCTCACTACCCTCTCCGTATAAGTAGCCCTACTTGAGGTGGAATCGTACACCCAAGTAGTCGGTGAATCTCGGTCAGGGAAGTCTAACGACGTTTTCATCGTCAGGGTAACAGTTTGTGGAATGAACTCGGGTATCATATGAGGGCAAAACCCAATTTTCACAATAATTGTAAAGGGTCACCAACCAAAATTAACAAATAACACATAGCAATATTCTTATATTTTCAAATGCTCAAATGAACTTTTTGTCTTAGCATACTCCTCGAAAGAGTTTTCATATGTCCAAAAATGCATAAACAATGTTTGAAAAATAAAGTTTTGACACGTTGCACTGTTGTAGTAGAATACAACTAAGAAAATGCAAATTTTCAGTTCTAAAATGCCTCTGAAACAATTAACACTTCAAACATTAACATTATCAATTATGAACACATAAATAACACCAAATTAATCTCCACAAATTCACACCTCAATCACACCTCGAATATTCATAACATCAATTATGAACACATAAGTACATCAAAACTTAATCAACCCCACTTCACACCTTAAAGCAATTACGGAAACTCACAACAACAAATGAATATGTATATACAATAATCATAGTATAACAAACATAACTCGTGCGCCAAACACTCTAATGCAATGCGTATATGCCAAAATGCATGATTCCAGAATTTCAAACCAAAACCCTCCTCGAAGGGCGTAAATCATAATTGTACAGTCTCTCACATACCAGTACTAATTACCAAGGTGCAATCCCTCATGAATCACCACGATTTACTAGAGTGCAGTCGCTCACAAACTAGTACGACATACAAGAGTGCAGTCGCTCACAAACCATCATGATTTTTTAGAGTGCAACCGCTCTCAGATCAATACATTCTAGAGTGCAATCTCTCACAGATCTGCACGACATACAAGAGTGCAATCACTCACAGACCAACATGATTTTCTAGAGTGAAATCGCTCACAGATCAACATATTCTAGAGTGCAATCTCTCATAGATCAACACGACCCAACAATCCCCACAAGGATAAAATGAACCAACAATTCAAACGACATCATCCCGTGGCCTATCACGATCACCACTATCATCATGGCCTTATCGCGGCCACCATGTACTATAAAATGCATGAGCATAATCTGACTCTTTTCCCCACAATCATTAAGTAAATGCAGATATTAAAATATTCCTCATTTTTAATACTCATTTAACACTAATGATTTTTCAGATACAACACAGAGCATACTCAAACATAATTATTCACACTAGTTTTAATTTCCACAAACGCACATAAATCACATCTCCAAATTCAATCCACACATAAATTGAATTAAATTCATTTTCCACCAATTCACACATAAACTTCTTCTAAAAAATTCATAATATTAATTATGAACACATCAATTTCACCAAACATGAATCACCACAATTTTCAAACATTAATCACCCATATTCAATCTCCAAAATTTTCAACCATAAATCACCCCAACAACATTAATATATCAGAGTTCTCCCCACCGTTAACTCGTGTAAAATACATGTTTTTGATGAAGACAAAGACCAATGATTGTGATCAAGGCAACAAGCTCAAAAAGAAGTCCAAATATCTTATTGATAAACTTTAAATTCAAACATTATTAGATGTTTAAATGTAAAGGTAAATGATACAACCAATAGCTCAAATACATGAGAACCATTCATCTTTACATATGCATATAAAGAATTTTCGAAAGTAAAAAAAATCATTAACAAAGTTTTAAAACTAATATTTTTGGCAAAATACAAAGTTGTATTTGAATACAACATAGTGTATTTGAATATAGATGCTAAGTTAGTAGCAAAAGCTTCACATATGTATTCGACTAAGACCTGTTGTAGTCGAATACAAACAACAAGTCAATGGCAAAAATAACAAATCTGTATTCGACTACATTACTTTGTATTCGAATACAATGTGCAAATTTTGAATAATATTGAACGTTACAAAGAGGTGTATTCGAATACATACATCCGATATTCGAATACAACTGGAAGCAATGCAATTTTTCAGATAAGAAATGGCTCTAGATCATTATATTTATTCATCAAACCTCTTGGATCAATGACCACAAATCTGAAGAGATGTTTATGGAGTATAAATACACCATAACTTCAGATTAATCAAACCTCTTCCATCAAACCTTGAACAAATTTGAACAAATTTCTGATTTTTTTACAAGTACTTGCATCTCATTTTCATATCATTCAGAAAGGTTCTCAAAGTACTTGAAGTAATATTGGATTGATATAATTATACCTCTTTTATATTCTTATTCCAAATCAAACTATATCATTTGTAAAAGAAAGTAGTACTTTCTTAAAGTAGTCTAATCTAAGATAGTGGTGTACTATCTTAGAAGTTTTGTTATAAGTTTGTAATAGAGATCCTAGGGTGGGATTTGTACATTTTCTAACAATAGTGGAGAAATCTATTGTAGTGTGCAAGAGGACTGGATGTACCCTTGGTCATAAGGGGAACCAGGATAATACTGTTGTGTTCATTTAGTTGCTGCCATTTATTTATTATCACTTACAATTCTAAAGCAGAAAATTCAATCACCAAATCGCTGAAAACAAGAAAATTTCCAAAACACCTAATTCACCCCCCCTCTTAGGTGCACCTCTGTACTTAAAATTAGCATCAGAGTAGGTTCAAGTATCTTACTCCTCGATCATTACTCATGGCTTCCACACAACCTGTTTTCAAAGACGGTGGCAGTAGTAACTAACCACCATGCTTCGTTGGAGAGCACTATGACTTTTGAAAGATATATATGCAAGCATATCTTGAAGCACAAGGATACATCATATGGGATACAGTTGAAAATGGTCCTCACATTTCAAAAACAATCATCAACAACAAAGAAGAAATATAGATAAAAAATTCTTGGACTGATGATGATAAAAGAAAAGTGATGTTCAATAAGAAGGCTAAAAATATGCTACAATCAGCACTAGGAATGAATGAATTTTTCCGTATATCTCACTGGAAAACAACCAAAGAAATATGGGATACACTGGAAGTAACTAATGAAGGTAGCATTGAGGTAAAAAGATCTGAACTCAATACACTATCACAAGAATATGAATTATTTCGAATGCAGCCCGAAGAATCTATTTTAGACCTATAGAAAAGGTTCTCCCACTTAACCAACCATTTGTCGGCTCTTGGAAAGACCTTCACCAACGATGAACTAAATCTAAAAGTATTAAGATCATTAACGAGGGCTTGGCAACCAAAGGTGACAACAATCTCCGAAAAGAAAAGTCTATCCAAAATATCTCTTCCTGCATTATTTGGAAAACTTCAAGAACACGAAATCGAACTTGGAAGGATAGAACAAAATGAAAGTCAAGAAAAGAAGACCAAAAACATTGCTCTAAAGACCGAATCAAAAGAACAAATCAAAGATGAAAATCCAGATAAAGATGAAAACATTACTTTCCCCGTTAAGAAATTTGGTAAGTTTCTTAAAAATGACAAAAATTTCAAAAAGAAAAGTTTCAGAAAGAAAGATAGCTCTACTTCAAATCAAAGCTTCACTTGCTTTGAATGCGGGAAGCAAAGACATATCAAGGCAGATTGTCCAAACCTTATTAAGAAAAATTCCATAAAAAAGAAAGACTTCAAGAAGGCATACATAGCTTGGGAAGACAACAAAGTGAGTTCATCTTCAGAAATGAAAAGTGAAGAATGTGCTAATGTTGCATTGATGGCATCACATCAATCAAATAACGAAGAAGAGGTTAGTAACATAGACTCCCCTCATCATAATAAAACTAATAGTTAATTGATTATGGAATATGATGATGCTCAAAACACCATTAAGAGACAAATCTCAAGTCTTCAAGAAAAAGTTGACATTATGGAAAAGGATTCTGAAAAACTAAAACAGAGTTTTACATGTAATAAATGTGATTCCCTCTCCTTCAAGATTGTTCAATTAAATAGAGTAATTGAACGATACGAAAAATGACAAATGGGATTGGAAAATGGTTTAAATATGCAAAGATACTCAAATGAAAAAAGTGGTCTTGTATACTCAAAATTTGATAAATCAAGTTTGAATAAGACCATTTTTGTTAAAGCGAGTAATCAATCCAATCAAGAAAATATTATAATTATGAAAAAGAATCATCATTATAAAGAGAAAATTATTCAAAATAAATCTCATAAACATGCTACTAAAAATAGATTTACTCATACCTATTCTTATTGTGGTCTCAATGGTGACACACCTAATGCCCGTGACGTTAGAAACAATATTGTTCCAAAAGAGCATTACATGTGGGTAAAGAAAGGTCCTAACCATCAAGGATCCAAAGCACATTGGGTACCTAATAAAACTTGATTTTAATTTTATAGGTATGCATGCAAAGTACCTTAAATATGTGGTACTTAGATAGTGGATGCTCTAAACATATGATGGGTGATATAGCAAAATTTTCAGCCTTAACTCTTGAGTCAAAGGGATATGTGGTCTATGGAAACAACAACAAAGGAAAAACTTTAGGCATTGGAAAAATCGGTACAACTACATCCCCCTCAATTGAAGATGCCTTATATGTTGAAGGTCTAAAACACAATCTCATAAGCATTAGCCAACTTTGCGACAAAGGATACAAGATAGCTTTCAACAAAGATGAATGCATCATCCAAAATGAAGCTACAAATGAAATACAATTTATCGGTAAGCGTTTCAAAAACATCTTTATACTTAATCTTGACGATTTATCCTTAAAAATGAAATGTCTTTTGGTGAGTGACAACAATGATGCATGGCTATGGCATTAAATAATTGCACATATTCACATGGATCATTTAAACAAATTGGTCAAGCATGATCTTGTTGTAGGCTTACCAAAAATGGAATTTATAAAGGATAAATTGTGCGACGCTTGTCAAAAAGGTGAGAAAAAACAAAGATTTATTTGAAACCTAAAAATGTTATTTCAACTTCAAGATCACTTCAATTAATACATATGGACTTGTTTGGTCCATCAAGAACCAAAAGTGTTGGTGGAAACTCTTATGGACTAGTGATTGTTGATGATTACTCAAGGTTCACTTGTACCTTATTTTTGGCAAGTAAAAATGAAGCTTTTAAAGCATTTAAAAACTATGCCAAACTAGTCCAAAATGAACAATCAGCCAAAATTGTATCAATTAGAAGTGATCATGGAGGAGAATTTCAAAATACCTCATTTGAAGAATTTTGTGAAGAAAATGGAATTTTCCACAATTTTTCTGCACCTAGAACACCACAACAAAATGAGGTTGTTGAGAGAAAGAACAGATCTTTGGTAGAACTCACAAGGACTATGCTGAGCGACTCAAGCCTACCAAAATATTTTTGGGCAGATGCTGTAAACACAACATACTATGTTTCCAACCGGGTAATCATTCGACCGATTCTTAAGAAAACTCCGTATGAACTCTACAAAGGAAGAAAGCCCAATATCTCTTAGTTCCACATTTTTGGATGTAAGTGTTTTGTGCTAAACAACAATAAAGACAACCTTGGAAAATTCGATGAAAAAGCCGATGAAGGTATCTTTATTGGTTACTCATTATCTAGTAAAGCTTTTATAATCTTCAATAAAAGAACTTTATTAGTCAAAGACTCTCAATGCATGTAACTTTTGATGAAACTAACCCCTTGAAAGAGGACAAAATAATTTCTTATGATGACGATGATTTTGAAAGCAATGATACAAGCAAAGAACATCAAATTGATCAACCAAGTCAAGAAAGAGAAGTCAACATTGAAAAGCAAAATGATAATCTTCCTAAAGAATGGATAACCCATAGAGATCACCCAATTGATAACATCTTAGGTGACATTAGCAAAGGAGTTACAACAAGGCACTACAAGATGCTTGTTTGAACATGGCATTCGTTTCTCAAATTGAACCCTCCAAGATTGGTCAAGCACTTAAAGATGATCAACGGATACTTGCCATGCAAGAAGAACTCAACAAATTCGAAATAAGCAAAGTGTGGGAACTTGTTCCTAATCCTAGAAATAAACACATCATTGGTACAAAATGGATGTTTAAAAATAAACTTGATGAGAATGGTATAGTTGTTCGCAACAAGGCAAGATTGGTCGCTCAAGGATACAATCAAGAATAAGGGATTTCCTTTGATGAAACATTTGCTCCAATAGCAAGGTTAGAAGCAATATGTTTACTACTTGCTTATACTTGTTCTATGAACTTTGAACTATTTCAGATGGATGTGAAGAGTGCTTTTCTTAATGGATACATTAATGAAGAAGTATATGTCAAACAACCACCTGACTTTGAAGACTCCGAGAACCCTTCACATGTTTTCAAATTAAAAAAGACTCTCTATAGTCTAAAACGAGCTCCAAGAGCTTGGTATGATAAATTAAGTACCTTCCTATGTGAATGAGGATTTGAAAAAGGGAAATTCAATAAGACATTATTAGTTAAAAGAAATAATGGTCACACCTTATTGGTCTAAATCTACGTTGATGATATGATATTCAGATCAACAAACAATGACATATGTGAAGAATTATCTTTAATAATGAATGGAGAATTTGAAATGTCCATGATGGGAAAATTAAATTATTTTCTTGGCCTTCACATAAAGCAATTCAAGCATGGCATCTTCATAAATCAGGCAAAGTATTGCAAATAATTACTCAAAAGATTTAAAATGGAAAAATGCAAGGAAAGTGCGACTCCTATGGGCTCCAGAACCTAGGTTGATAAAGTTGAATTAGGTATTTCTATAGACATATCAAAGTATCGAGGTATGATTGGATTTTTATTATATCTAACGGTCAACCGACCATATATTATGTTTAGTGTCTGTTTGTGTGCAAGATTTTAGGCGAATCCTAAAGAATCGCATCTTGTAGCAGTAAAAAGAATTATGAAATATTTAAAAGGAACAACCAATGTAGGCCTATGGTATCCAAAAGGTAGCAAGCGACACTTGCCATAACTTAGGTAATGCATTAGTATCATGGTCTTGTAAAAAGCAAGCTTGTGTTGCCCTTAGCACTGCTGAAGCCGAATACATAGCAGTAGGAAGTTGTTGTGCACAAATTCTCTGGCACAAACAACAATTATATGACTATAGAATTGATCTCGGATGCATTCCACTAAGATGTGACAACACCAGTGCAATAAATATTTCAAGGAATCCAATCATGCACTCTCAGACTAAACACATCGATATACGTCATCACTTTATGCGAGATCATGCGCTCAAAGGCAATGTTTAAATAACTTTTGTGGATACACACAATCAATTAGCAGACATCTTCAGAAAGCCTCTATCTAAAGACTCTTTTTACAAGATATGTAAAGAACTTGACATTTTAAATGAAAACGACATCTAAATTGCAAGGTAGCTATAACTTGTCATCTATCTTCAAAATCTAATAATTTCATCTTGATAAGTTGTTAGAATGAATTCCTTGATGTTTATCTTTACTTAATATGAATATGTGCCTTACATGTTGTAATTTCTATGGATTAGTTTTTAAGCAAAAACTCGATAAAGTAGCCGAATACAGAATGATTGTATTCGAATACATGTTTCTAGAAATTCTCATATTTGAATAGAACCCATGTGTAGTCGAATACACGTTCCCAGAATAATCTGTATTCGTATACAACAGGGCTGTAGTCAACTACAACTTCACGCTTTTCCCCAAATATAAAAGTTGCTTCACATTTTAGGTTATTTTTACACACTCAATAATCAAATACAGCCGTGGGCTTCGTCCTCCCTTCCAAAATCTCGTCCAATCTAACTTCCAACAAGTTACCCATTCAATCCTCCTTGCTACGAAGATCAATCCTTACTCATACCATTCATTCAAAATCAAATTTCTTAACAAAACTCTAAAACCCATTTTTCCCAGATCTGTCAAAACTTCTTCCACACCATGGACGCATGCAAACGAGGACCAAGAACTAATCATGCATCAGTGGATCCCTCAAAGAAGAGAACAAATAGTGCAAATACCAGAAGAAATCAATCGGTTTCGCACAATTTACTCGGACAAGCGGCTCATCATTCCCAAATTTGGTACTTTGGATTCTTTTTCTACTTTTAAATTTCTTGATTTACTCAAGGCCCAACATGTTGAAGAGTTTATTGGTTACAAGGGTCCTGTCTATCCCGATTTATTTAGGGTCTTTTACTGTAATCTCACCAAAGATGAAACTATGCTACTTTCTCGAGTTAAGGTTAAAACCATTAAGTTAGACACAAACATTGGCGAGATCTTGAACATTCCCTACGAAGGACAACTTGCTGGATTTAAGCATCCTGCCTAGCATGAAGATCGTCTTGAATGAGCAGCTTCACTCGTATGTGCATAAAAGTGACGTTTATCAATCATCTGTTGCCGCTCAAGAAGACACTGCTGGCCCCTCCAATGCTGTTGCCCAAGTTGACGAAGATGGTGAGTAAACATCCTTCGATGATTATCATATCTCCAATCACATGGTCATGAACAAACTTGACTCCTTACAAACCTTCATCGCAACCCCATCCCAAAATATGACATCCTCCATCGACACCCACTTTCAAACCATCGAAACTACTATTGCTCACAACCATGAAGCCTTATCTCGAGACCTTAATAGTTTATCAGATAAGATTGATCATCTTCACCTCCCAACAAATGTTGACATGTAGTTCGATACTAGGAATTTATTTGTTGAAGTTTGTTTATTTAATGCTTTGTGTTGTTATCATTAACACTTGTTGACTATATCTTTCTTTTATGATGTACTAAGTTGAACATCACTCCATTCTAAATTATGTCATCCTTGATAGCGTTTCAGCAAGTGCACTGAATCTTTGCAAGTAATAATAAAACGGTAGTACCGAGTGTCGAACTCAAGGATTGCGTTTTACTATTGAATTATATTTAATTACTAAAATTGAACAAAAAGTTTCCAGATTGATTGAAATAATATTTAAATTAAAAACTGTAATAAAACAATAATAGAATTGATCTTTTATAATGATAAAAATGTCAGGGATGAGTTTCACTTCGAATCCAACCTTGCTGTCTAATTTGATCCTAGTTACTGAATTCCTTTATTGAATTGTTATCGAATTCTCTTTATTATTCTTGCCCTAGTGTCTTAGTGACAGAACCTTTAATTCCAAAGTAACCCCTAATTCCTTAGTAGATTTAAGATTAGAATTAAGCATTACCGTATAGAAATTCTCTTGTAAATTATTGCTTTGCAACTAATTTAATTGGTTTCATGACCTGCATCTATCCCTAGACTACAAATTCATGAATTTCTCATCTCAAGCATTCGTAAAGTCCACTTCCGTTTCAAAATACAAATCGTAGAACATTTTAATGTTGATCAAGCAATAAAAAGCATTAAGCACAAAGATGACAAAAATAATTCAATAAACTCATTCATATAACTAGAAATCAAATTAGAAAAATAAGGGTTTCATCTGGTTACACTCATCCCTAACAAATAGGGTTTAGTTACTCATGACAGAGATACAAAAGATAAGGATTAAAGAAGAATTACAAGAATGATTCATGGATGATTCTTGATAAAACTGCTTCAATGGCGTTAGAAACGGCCGTCTTTGAGTTTCTATGCTAGGGCACAAGTCTCCCAAGTTCCCAAGAGTCAAAAAGATCCCTAAACAGTAAAAAATTGGGTTTTTATGATTGCTGATGCGCGTTACGCGCTCCAGGCGCGCAGGGCGCGCCCCAGGCGTGCATTGGCAGTACTAAACAGCGGGAAATGCGCTCCAGGCGCGCTCCAGGCGCACAGCATTTGCTGTATGACGTATTTTGCATTTTTCTCATCTTTCGAATCTGAATTTGGTCCCGGTGTCTTCATGAAAGTTGTAGATATGGATCTTAGCTTTCATTAGAACTTGGATTGACTCCAATTGGATATCTAGAACTCCAGATATGGCTGAAATACTCCATATAGGTCATGTTGATTTCTCACCAAAATTCAGCACTGCACTAAAACAAAGTAACAACGCAAAACTACGAAAAATCTCTACTTAATTAAGCAAATAAGAACAAAAAAATTTCATTAAATCAAATAAATAAAATCAACAAAATATATTAAATAACTCATTAAATTAACTAATGATTAAAGATAAATAAGACTAAAATCAATAAAAATTATGCATATGATGAAGAGTCATCAATCCTCCTTTGTTTACCTTGTGTGCTATTTTCCCTTTATTAGTATCTATATGCTTGAAATTGTATGTTTCTATATTTTTCCTTCTTTTTGACCATCTCAAAAGGGGGAGAAAATTTGGTATTGTTGTTTCTTGAAAAACCTTTGTAGGTCTTCAAACAACTTTTCAAATTGATCACATACATTCAGGATCAACAGGGGATTACACATAAATTACGGGGGAGCAATGTTAGAATGACGCAATCTCTCCAAAACAACAACATTTTGTCATAATAAAAAAGGGGGAGAATGTAAAATACATGTTTTTGATGAAGACAAAGACCAACGATTGTGATCAAGACAACAAGCTCAAAAAGAAGTCCAAATATCTTATTGATAAACTTTAAATTCAAACGTATTAGATGTTTAAATGTAAAGGTAAATGATACAACCAATAGCTCAAATACAGGAGAACCATTCATCTTTACATACGCATATAAAGAATTTTCAAAAGTAAAAAATTCATTAACAAAGTCTTAAAACTAATATTTTTGACAAAATACAAAGTTGTATTCGAATACATATGTTAAGTCAGTAGCAAAAGCTTCACATCTGTATTCGACTATAGCCTGCTGTAGTCGAATACAAACAACAAGTCAGTAACAAAAGCTTCGCATATGTGTTCAATTACGACGTGCTGTAGTCGAATACAAACAACAAGTTAGTGGCAAAAATAACAAATCTGTATTCGACTACATGATTGTGTATTCGAATACAAGGTGCAAATTTTGAATAAAATTGAACGTTACAAAGAGGTGTATTCAAATACATACATTCGAATACAATTGGAAGCAATGCAATTTTTCAGATCTAAAATGGCTCTAGATCATTGTATTTTATCGTCAAACCTCTTGGATCAATGACCATGAATCTGAAGAAATGTTTATGGAATATAAATACACCATAACTTCAGATTAATCAACACACAATTCTTCCATCAAACCTTGAACAACTTTGAACAAATTTCTAATTTTTGTACAAGCACTTGCATCTCATTTTCATATCATTCAGAAAGGTTTTCAAAGTACTTGAAGTAATATGAGATTGATATCATTATACCTCTCTTATATTCTTATTCCAAATCAAACTATATCATTTGTAAAAGAAAGTAGTACTTTCTTAAAGTAGTCTAATCTAAGATAGTGGTGTGCTATCTTAGAAGTTTTGTTAGAAGTTTGTAGTAGAGATCCTAGGGTGGGATTTGTACATTTTCTGACAATAGTGGATAAATCTCTTATAGTGTGCAAGAGGACTGGATGTACCCTTGGTCATAAGGGGAACCAGGATAATACTACTGTGTTCATTTAATTGCTGCCATTTATTTGTTAGCACTTACAATTCTGAAGCAGAAAATTCAATCACCAAATCGCTGAAAACAAGAAAATATCCAAAACATCTAATTCACCCCCTCTCTTAGGTGCACCTATGTACTTACAACTCAGTGCCAACGGTCTCGATTCCTTTTCAAGACTCAAGAAGCTCAATACATAAACATAAATATTTATAACAATTTGTTCACAATAAAATTAATCCAACCACAACGAAATTCCCAAAATTAAATATTTCTCACACATCAAACTTTTAAAACTAAATAATCTATATTATTTACTTAAAACTAAATAAAACAAATATCATCTAAATTTCACATACAGACACTTGACTATTAAAACAACAAAACTTTTGAATTAATAAAATACTCTAAACTTTTTTTCTTTTTAAACTCGGTCCAAGAGTAATTAAAAGAGTAATATTTTAAACTCTAACAATTTTTAATTTCAATCTATGTTTTTCCTCAAACTCTTTAACTCACTACAAGAAAAACTCTCATTATAAGTTATAACAAAATCTAAATTCTAAACAACAGTATGGATAGGAAATTATTAAATAGTGCTTCCATTTGCCACAGATAATACACAAAATACTTCATCACAATGAATGAAAAGGGCCAATTAAGATGACAACACGACAGTGAAAATTCAACCGCAAATTGTGACAACTCGTACAACAGCCAAATATCTAGAATCTAAACTCTGAAATTCACCATCATCCGAATCAGAATAAGCATATGCATGCCTGCCACCTTTCCTTTACATAGACTAGGAAAGTCCCATATCAAGTAATAAATAAATTTATTTTCTTTTGTCTCAGCATGGAATTCAAAAAACTTGCACTGAGCAGTGAGTGCCTAATATCTAATATATGACTGACAGTACATAGAATATCAAATACAACTTTTCACTAAGTTTATGTCCCAGCCTCCATGACAATATTGATATATAAATTTACAATATATATCAAAATATGCAGTTTATGATATATAAATTTACAATATATATCACTAAGTTTATGCAGCTTCACCATCAATGAACTTTGCATAGCATATCAAAATATGGAAGATAGAAACATAGTCCCATACGTAAAATGTCAAAATTAAATGAGCAAGAAACATAGTCCCATATGTAATATGTAATATGGAACTAAGATTCAGCAAGCAACCATATTACAAAGAGAGAACAAATGAGTTAGGGTTTTGTATTGAAATAGAGCTACCCCTTACAAAGAGAGCACAAATGAGTTAGGGTTTGCAAATAAATTAGTAAACATTCAATTACACAACAAATAATCATGAAAATCAAACAAATTAGAGATAGAAAATGACATAACGATGAACGAGAGTGAAATAGAAAGTGAACCGAGAGAGAACGAACATGCTTGAATGATAAAACTAAAAAGAGAATGAGAGAACCTGAGAAAGACACTTTGAAGTGGCGGCAATATAGCTTTGTTCGGCGGCGAAGATCTCTGTTCGGCGGCGAAGATCTCTGATTTGTGAGAGATATGGATTGTGTTGTGGGTGATGTGTTTTCAGAGTGAGTGTTATAAGAGTTGGGTTTTACAAAAATCAATTTTGAGAAAAACAGGAAACAGTATTCGTAAGTTTCACATAAGTTTTCTTTCTTGTAAAAAAAAAAAAAAGAAAATAGTTAATAAAATTTCATTTTTTCTTTACCTATGGACAATCCATCGCAAATTAACATTATTCTCATTATTTACCTATGGATAATCCGTGGTTAACAAAATACGAAGAAATTTTAGCAATCTACATTTTTTTAAACTTTATCTACGGATTTTTTTAATTGCACCGACGGATTAACCGTGGAATACAATCAACAAAATAAATTTATTTAATAAACACCGTTACCCACGGATTTTCCGTGAATATTACATAATTTATCTACGAACTAAAATCCGTGGGTAAATTTCCGTAGGTATTCAAAGTTTTACTTGCAGTGACTTAGTTAAAATTTGAATTTTTTCACAACTTTAACAACTCTAATTTTTTTTTGTAAAATTTCATTTTCATTTCAAACTCATTTATTTGAAAATAACTCATTACGTAACTCAAACTCATCAAATTTAATTACCGCTAATTCACATCAACAACAATCAATTCAATTCCACAACACACATATGGCACCTCAATTAAATTTCAACAATTCAAACATAACTCACCCAATTCTAAAACTCCATATTTTTACACACATAAACCACCAAATTTCATCAATTCATTTTCCACAAAATCCACAAATATATCACATCTCAAAAATTCATAATAATAATTATGAACATATAAATCACATCAAATATGGATCACCATAAACCACACCTCAAAACACACTAAAAACAAATTTCACTAATTCACACATAAACGAATTAAATTCATTTTCCACAAAATCACACCTCAAATACATCAAATTTGTTTTCCACAAATTCGTAAATAATGTCCTAAATGCATACTAAAAGTTTGAAAGGAGCCCTTGCCTCCTTTGTAGCTTTAATACCCAATTTCGGCACCGCGATTAATCACGATAAAACTTTTTGTTCGCATTGTCACTTTGAAAGTTGGTTCACTAGCACCGTAGCATGGAAAGGAGCAACTTTTCCTTCTGTCACTTTGCGGAATGAAGCTTAAAAGTAAAAAATAAAATGGAGATTTATATTTGAGTTTTTGAAGAAAAGAAGAAAAGTTTTGGTTTGTGTCGGAAACAGAGAAGGAAAAGAAGGAAAGGATGAAGGAACGTCTACAGGGAAATAAGTTTTTTTTTTCTTTCTCCTTATATATATATATATTATAATAAAACTAATTCCAAGATAAATATTTAGATATTTTTATAAAAATCATCATTACGTCCGTCACCTTACATCACATCACAAACCACCTTTTTGTAGAAAAATATAATCTCTCGTCGCAATTTAACCGGCAGATGAATTTTTCTAAAAAACGCTGCATCTCAGAAAAAAATTATTCGACAAAAGATTCACCGTAATTAAATAAAATTATTCATCAACAAATAATTTTAATCGGATCTCAAAAAAGATATTTTTGATATTTAACTCATAAAATGCCATAAAATTGGCTAAAAACCTCATAAATTCAACACAAAATTCCCCAAAATACATAAATTAAAATTTAAAATTAAGGGTCTTACATTTAGTGAATGTGTGATTGCATAGGTGAATAGTGAATTGAATTCTTATGTGTGAAGGGACTGAATGTAGTTACCGTGTTGGTAGTGAACCAAGATAAATTGACTTTTGCTTTTTTTCCTTATCTCTTTAGTTATTGTTTTACTCAATTTATGTTTTCGACATCACAAGTAATTTAAATTAATTTTAAATTAAGTATTTGAAACAAAAACATAATTCAAACCACTATTTCTTTTGTTTTTTCTCTACAATCTATATAATTGATATAAAATAATATTGAATACAACTAATAAATAAATAAAACTTAATCAAAGTAAAAATTCGATGTAAACACAGTTTAGGGTTATTTAAACATTTCAAAAACAGATTTGAATGACAACATTCAAAATCATGAATAGGTTCAGAAACATAAATTTTCTAACCATAAATTTTTATATAAAAAATGAAAAATAAGTTTAATCGCCTCTAGACACTAAGATCAAAATCGAAATGAACATAACATGTTAAAGGTAAAAAGATAAAGAAGATAACACATTGATATTTAGACTTGTTTATAAAGTACATTTAGTCGTCATTCAATATGAATGAGAGTTTCTTCCTTTATTATAGTAGGAACATTTACAAGATTCTTCGTCGATTGCTTACAAAACTTGTACAAATTTTTTTTTTCCCTAACCACTCAAAAACCATATTTTCTTAAAACCCTTCAAGAAAACATCTGGACCAACACCTTCAAGATGGAGACACCCATTCAGACTTGAAAGTATCAACCACCCTAGAGTAATCACCAACTCTAGTACTAAAAAGATCCTCCTTTTAGTTCTTACAAAGTGAAGCTAATTGAATCTCAATCGTTCACCAATAGAACAATCATTGCATAAAATGATACTTCGCCTTTTAGGTTTATCTCTCGAGAACTCAATCACACAAGAAGTTGAATCAATTAAAGTGTTTTATTTTGATTATTTTCTTGAATGAATTAATTATGAAGAATGAATGAAAGTGTTCAAGCTATACATTAAGAGAATTGATTCACATGTATCAACCTGTTAAATTGAATTCATGATCTATGTAAGTCTATTGACACACATATGAGTCGATTTATGAGATTATAATCACTCTCAAAAGTTTATAAAATGGTTTTTTGATTCAAGAACTTTGGTGGATATTGAAAATTAAAATATTAATATAGACACTCAAAATCATCTAATTAAAACCTAGTTTATATATACATGAAATAACTAAATCTATTATAGAGAAACCTTTATTCACAGGGGGTTTGACAAAGGTTAAAGAATTGTTTAGTGGACTCAAGAAATATGTCTTTTTGTAATTGAAACATAACTTCCCTCGTCTATATACTTTATCTGCTGACAAGGAAGGTACTATGGTCTCACTTACAATTATAATTAGAGGAATTTTTTTAGTAGAATTGGACTTGGTGTGGAAAGTTATGCAAGGGTGAATTGGAGTTAACAATAAAAGTGAGTAATATGGAATTTCTGTCATGTGTGACAGTTAAGAATGACAATGGGTAGGGTTTGAGCAAGATATTATAATATCCATCACATGTAGTTTTAAAAAATACTTATATCCGTTCCGTACCCTCGTGAATATCAACTTTGATATATGTACCATTGCCCTTTGGGTACTTAAGTGTCCGTATTCATACTCATTATCTACACTTTAACAAAAATAGATCGATAAGTAATCGCTATTGTTGTGATTAAATTTAAAATTATTTTAAATATCTTAATTCCAAATCATAAAGTATTACAAACCAAAAATATTTTATAACTCAACATCCAAAACATATCAAATGATTCCACATTACTACAATAAACATCAAAAAGTCCAAAATAGTATTTTATGAAGTTGCAAATTCTTGGACGGTATTCTCCAAGATCCGTAAAAAAAACTTGATATGTGTATTATATTAGTGTATTCTAAATTTGACTCTTTACCATTGAACTTTTCAGTTGAGCTGTCCACCAACCCATTGGTTTTAGCTTGATAATCTTCAAATAATAAGTAATATAACTTTTTGATATTGTTAATTTCAATTGAATACAAACTTATATAATTTTTTTGATAAAAGTACTCTAACAACTTGAATTTAAATCTTGAATCCAAAATAATGAAAATCCCCATAATACCATGAATAACAAATCAATATTTCTTAAATTTATCAACCATTTTTGAAGCCATATTTCTAATAACCTCAATTGAATAAGTTTGTCAATGCTTCAAAGAAGAGTTTTATTTCACAAATCAATGGAAATAATATATTTGTTGTGGGATATTGTGTACCTAGAAATATCTTAGTTACAAGATTAAAGAGTTGCAACCTATTACTAATTTCTTTTGCTATTTTCCACTCTTTTGTTGTAGGCAAACATGTATACAAACGCTCTTGTATTTTCAAACGAATAAAAACATCTTTATAGTCTAGTGCAACAACAAGCATACGATAAGTAGAATTCCACCTAGTTTTTCAAACAAAAATTATTTTTATTTAAGTTCAAACAAACACCCCAATAATAATAACATTGTTTATAATAATAATAATAATAATAACAATATAATAATAATAATAATATATAAGTGCAGGTGCGGGGCGGTTACTATAGTATCAATACCTGCACCTATACCGCTCAATTTTATAGGTAATTATTCATACTCATTATGTAGGTTTTTACCCTATCCACTGCGGGTACCCATTGAATCTAGATTTAGTTGTCATTCCTACTAACAATGTCCATGATAAATGGGTAAAGAGTAATTCTAGGAATTTAACATATTGTGATAAAAAAAATAGTTAAGAGACAGAGAGGGGATTTTTTAGAGGTCACATGTTGCGAAATTAATTATACAAATATACACAGTTAAAAACACATAGTATAATAAAAGATCATTTTCACGAGGAAAAATTTGGTATGAGTTTAAAATAAATTGAGGAATAATATGTAAATTTAGATAAGAGACACTAGATCTAGTTTAGAAGACAAAGGGTAGTTAAAGATTTAATTTGGTTTTAAATGTGTTTACATGTATGTTATATATGTTATAGCATGAGGTAGCATTTGTCCCGACGGACCTTGGTTTTCCAACTCAATTATCAGGATTTTCGAATGCATTATACCATCCATGGATTCATGATCGCGATCAATCATGAAACATTAATAACACAAAGCTTTTCTATGGCCTTAAATGTTATTTCTATCCATTTAACATTAATATGCTTTCCAAACAAACGACCGTTTTAAGTTTCAAATATTAGATTTGAAAACAACTTATTTAAGAAAAAACTAATCACAAATACAACATATCAAAATGTAAATAACCTCATTAATCCTTAATTACATAAAAGCTGAAGCTTAAACAACAAATAACAAAGATGGTAACAAATAACAAAGATGATAAAATATCATAGAGTCACTACAACATTTTTGAGTTGTGGCAACAATAAAAAAGTGTGGTGTAAATTAAAATATCCGTGGCCTAAAGGTTAGGCAACGGTTTGACAACGGTTTATAAAGTGTGGCGTAGGTGGCCGTGGCCTATTCTTTAAGGCAACGGTTTTTTACTTTTGCCCACGAAGTCTAAAAAACCGTTGGTGAATACACTCAAAGAGGCCACGGTTTGTTTGAATGTTTCTAGCCACGGTTTTATGAACTAATTTTGACAACAATTTATAAATGTTGCATATACAGTTAGGCCACAGTTTTGTGTAAAGTGTTTATGTTTCAGGCAACACATTTATAACGTTGTCAAAAGAATTTAAATGTTGCCTTTTTGTTTAGGCCACAGTGATGAAAATGTTTTAAACCACACTTTTTATGTGTTCTCTATACTTTTCAACCATAAACATTCAATTTATCTAGTCTACATTTTTCTAAATGTTGTATATAGGTTTATCATACACTCTCAATTTTTTGGCAAACATTGATAATTAATTATTATTGCTTGTAATTCATAATTGAACATTAACCAATTGCTATTCAACAAAACACAAAAGAGTTAAACATAATCAAGTCTTGATTAAAGTATATATTGCGAAGAAAAATAATTGTCTCATCAAAATAATGTAACATAAATATTACTAGATATCAAAAAAAAAACCAATACATGATTAGATAAAAAAAAAAAACTATCAAGTTTTTTATTCCTAATGCAACAACTAAAATTTGCATTGCCAAAAAACAACCAAGTCTTCAATACATTCCATTAGCTTAATGTATCTTGGTGATGATCTTCAAGTCCAACCTGGAAAGTTATTATATTAATATAAATAAAAGGAATAATATACAATTATAGTTATGAATATTAAAAAAATGAATCACAAACTTTTATCGCAACAACAAAATTAATGTTTAATTTAGGTATGTTAAACTACCTATTGGAAGAAAAAACTAGCAACATATCACAAGTACTAAAAACCAACATTTTATAAGTCTACAAGATACCTAATCATAACAATAAATCAACTTAATTATCTCATAGTTAAGTAAATCAAACTAATATACTTATACCTTTTCTTAATGTTGGCAATTTCTTCATTTTTTTTTAACAGTGTTGGTGTAGCTGTTCTTCCATAACAACAAACTCTATCGGGCTTTTCTTTGCCGAACAATGATTGAAATGCTTGGTCAGGAGGCTCACTAGAGTTTTCATTTGAATTTTGAAGTTTTGCCTGATAGAAAAAAAAATCAATGTTAAAATTTGAAAATTTAGACATTAAAAATATATAATGAGAAGGAAAAACATACAATGACATTTTCTGTTTCTTCATCAATTTTTCCTTTTCTCCGCTGACGAGTTATGACAAACATTTCAGCTTGAGTGACTTCCTCCCCATTTTCCTTCTTTGCACGCTTTATTGGTAAAGTTGGTAATTAAAACTTAGTAGAATAACTTGTTATTTATATATAACAAACACACATAAATAAGAATAAATATTGTACCTCTTTTCCACGAATTCTAGCAAAATTTGTTGGCCCCATTCGATGCATAAACTTTTGTTTAGCCCTATTGACAATAACCAGCAATAATAGCTGCCCAAGATACACAGTCACCCTGCGACATCATATCAAACAATTTTCTAGCCTGAACAATATCTCCATTCTGACCATAGCCGGTAATTATGGTATTCTACGAGCTTATATTCCGACATGGCATAGCTTCAAACAACTCCCTTGCCATATCCATTTTCTTGGATTGCACATAGCCCGCAATCATTGCATTATATGAAATTTCATTTTTCTGAGGCATTTCATCAAAAAAGTTTCTAGCTTCATCCAGCATACCATTCTGCACATATCCAGACACCATAGCTGTCCATGTGAAAACGTCCCTTATTGGAGATTCATCAAACATTCTCCTAGCCTGCAACAAATCTCCATCCTGGGCATAACCTGAAATCATAGTGTTCCATGAGACTGCATCCCTTATAGGCATTTGGTCAAAAAGCCACCTAGCATCACCTAACTTTTTCCTCCTAACAAACCCACCCATCAAACAATTCCAAGAAATCAAGTCCCAATCCAATTTGGACTCAAACAACCGACAAGCCTCCTCGATCCTGCCATTATGAACATAGGCATCAAGTAGGCCATTCCATGAGATGGAATTCTTATGAGGCATATTATCAAAAACCTCCCTTGCATCATCAACATAGCCATGCTGAGCATAACCAGACAACATGGCATTCTAGGAAACAACATCTTTGTCAGGCATTAAATCAAACAGTTTGTGAGCATCGCCGAGTCTTCGATTCCTGACATAGCCAGTAAGCATTACATTCCAGGAAAACAAGTCTCTTTCAGGCATTTGATCAAACAGTTCCCTTGCAAGGTTGAACTTGGAGTTCCTCAAGTAGCCAGATATCATGGCATTGTAGGAGACGGAGCTTCGACGAGGCATAATGTTGAAGACGTGGAGAGCAGAGTCACAATAACTTCGCAATGGGACTGGTACTCGATAATCAATTCTTTGATAACTGTAAAGCCAAAATAGCAACCAGATCAAAATAGCAAGACGACGACGGCGACAACAAGCAAGACGGCGGCGACGAGCAAGACGACGAGAAAGGGGTTTTTGTTCCAGCAAGACGAAGATGACGATATAGATGCGGTTGAGACGGGTATTGGGTTCAAACGAGAGGCAAGGAAACAAAGACAAATCAAAGATGAGATGGAGGCAAATAGAACAAATGCGATTGAAAAGAGAATGAGAAGGGTTTTGGTTTAGGAACTAAGGGTTTTGGTGTCGGCACTAAGGGTTTTGGTTTAGGAATTAAGTTTAGGCAAATAATTAAGGGTTTTGGTTTAGTAAATTTTTTTATTTATTTTATCCCACGGTTATATATTGTGGTTTAAACATAGTTTAGGCAACAATTTTTATATTAAGGTTATATTTTTAATATGTTGTTTTAAAATCTTCTCAGACAATGGTTTAAAAGTGTTGTCTAAACCGGCCATATTTTTTAACCCGTACCTGAAGAACGAATATGCAACGGTTTTATGTTAACAAGCAAGAAAGTGTATTTTATATGTATGTTATAAACAACACTTGAAAAACTGTTGTGTATTCTCGTTTCTAGCCACATTTTTTAACCGTTGCCATGATAAGTGTGGTCAAAAGTTCCAAATGTTGTAGTGAGTGTTGGAACCAAGTTGGTTTTTTATTTAGTGTTTTGATGTTAACAAAAGTATTTTATGACAATCATATATTTGACTTCAAAGAGTATGAAAGAAAAAAAATCTAAAATAAGATTTGATTCAAATTTACAATTGAAGAAAATCTAAAATAAGATTTGATTCAAATTTATAATTAAAGAAAATCTAAAATAAGATTTTATTGAAATTTATAATTGATGAAAATCTAAAATAAAATTTGATTCATATTTATAATCTTTGACTAAGTTGAAAAGAAGATATAGTCAAGATTTAAAGAATATTTGAAGAAGATTTGATCAATATTTGATGAAGATTTGAAGAAGATTTTATTTTAAGAATTTACAAATGCAATCTAAATAAAAATAAAACAAAATCAATCTAAGAGTTTACAAACTTAATCTAAACAAAATAGAAACAAAATCAATTTGAAGAATTTTCAAACTCAATTTGAACAAAATACAATTCAAAATTAAACAATGACAAAATTGAAGCTCAAATCTTCACTATAAATAGACACTCAAGGCTGAAGGAGAAAAATATCGAAAGACAGAAAAAAGTAGAAGAAATCAAGTTCAAAATTGTCAATTCATCTTAGAGTTTGAAGACAAGAAACACTTGTTCATGTTAAAAATATTTTCTGAGTGTTATTTTCTTAGAGTGTAGATTTATTCTTATTATCAGCTTTGTTAAAAGCAACTACTCAAGTTCCAATCTTATGTATGCAACCCCATAGTGGTTTAGTTCCTCCTTCAATCTGGAGTTGTTAGATTATTAGAAGAAGACTTGGCTTGTAGGGTCAATGTGGTTAGTTCCTCAAATGTTTGTAGTTGTTAGACTGTTTGGAAAGACTGGTTTGGAGGGTCAGGTGCTTTGTCATTCAAGGTATTTGAATTAGTGGGTTAAATCATTCTGAATGAAGGGGCTGAATGTAGTCAAGTTAGTGATGAACTAGGATAAATATACGTGTCAAACTATTTATTCTTTCATTGTTTATTGCTTATGAATTTGATTGCTTCTTATCTAAGTAATTCATAAAAAAACCAACCAACCTTCATTAAATTAGCAAAAAATTATCAATTTTATCAAACACAATTCATCATCCTTCTCGTGTTTACACCTTCATGGAGTTCATTACATCACAAATCAATAAAGAAATGAAATATATAAAAGAATAAATATTGTAGGGAAACACAAAGATAAAATGGAAATTGGGGTTGGTAGATACACTTAAATTAGGGTTGCAGTCTTTGTCCTAATTTTTCCAAACTTGTCTTTATATAGGACATGTGTAGTACATTTGTCTTTCATCCTTTTTGAGTTTTTCTTCTTTTTCCAATAATGATTCGCTTATTATTATTTATGTCTGAAACGCCTTCAAAATTAAACACAAATTACTCCCAGTTGACCCCACAGTTTTGTGCTCCTTTGATACTCTACAATAGTGTACTAGTGTGCTGCTGCAACTTGTAACATATGTTTAGATTCTCCATTCATTGTTCCCTGCAGCACAAATTAACATAACCCAACATAGATTCTAACTTAAACCAACACTTAATTAATTAACTCAAAAATATCACAAATCAAAACTAAAAATAGATGCAATAACTCATATTTCTCCGAGTCTTCATCATCATGTCCATATTACTTTTCATTTTGGAATCAATTACTACCTATAAAAGTTACTACTTTTGTATTCAGAATGTTTTATAACTTAATTAACAAAGGTATTTTAAATGAGGATGATGGAATGTGTAATGGAAAATGTGTAAGATTTATGGGTCACATATGTAATTAATTAATAAAGTGTGTTAGGGTCATTATATAATTAGCCAATAAACTAGGGGTCAAATAATATATAATAGTTTATGGCTAAAGAGCATAATAGTTATGAAAATTAATAGTGTAGATACCAGACAGTTTCTAATTTAATGAGGGGCTGAATTAGAAATACTGCAATTTGGGATATAACTAATAATAGTTATATATAGGGGTAGTGGTCCCCAAGGCAAACACAATAAGACTATTCAGTTTCACAAACCAAAAGGAGAAAACTCTCTGGTTCTCTCTATCCCCATCAAGAGAGCAAGGTCTTCACGGTGTTTTGTTGAGGAAGATCACCCAACCCATTGGCTCTATCATCATCATCCCAAGATTTCATCAATGGCAATTCCCACAGGTACGCTTCCGCCTTTGGTTATTCATCATGTAATTGGCATGGATTGTTGAGCACAACGTTATAGGGTTTTCCAACAATTGGTATCAGAGCCTACCATGTTTAATTCATGATGAAATTCAGTTATTGTCTTTGTTTTAGGATTCAATTTGGGAATTTTGACATGATTGAAATCTTAGGGTTTGTAATTTAGGAATTTGGATATATATATTATGGAATCCATATTTTTTTTTGTTTCCGTTTATAATTTTTTTTTGTTGATAATTATCATTTTTTTTGATAAAACAATAATTATCAAATACTAATGAAACACAGTTTATATTAGTGAACAATATTTTTTTTTAAATATTGTTTTATTTGGATATAATAAATATATGTTCAAGTCAAGTTTGACATTTTGAATGAGTTAATTGAAACTTGACGTCGCCAAAGTGACCTCTCTTGTCTAAATTGCTCGTGAAGAGTGTCAAATGGCTGTGTATATGTTTATTCATGCGGGTATTGACCGACCCAAAGGAAGGTTAATATTTGGCAGAATTACATGTACACCTGCAATGATAAATGTGTGACAATTATTTGGTATACATGTGAGCAGTAAATCGGCCCAAAGGAAAGTTTATTGTTTGACATGTCTTATTGTCAATAGTTGATCGTTGCAACAAGAGTACCACTAGCAGTTGGTGTTACTGTCCAAAGACTTGACACCAATGGTGCACTGGGTATCTTGAGATGGGTTAAATTCCATGATTTGAACATATGTATTTATTTATTGATTTATTTTCCTATAATGTGAGTTTCTAAGTTTCGTTCTTTATTTAATTCACAACATCTATTGCTTCCATATCTGCAAATTTGAGTTCTATTCCTGTCCTTGATGGGACAAATTTTAAGGAATGGAAAGAGAACATTCTGATTGTTCTTGGCTGCATGGATCTAGACCTTGCAATAAGAATTGATCGACCCCCTACTCCTACGGACTCTAGTTCTTCTGAGGAAAAATTAGAGTATGAGAAATGGGATCGCTCAAATCGCATAAGTCTTATGATCATAAAGCGTGGCATTCTTGAGGTCTTTAGAGGTGCTGTCTCGGATGAGATAGTTACAGCTAAATATTTCCTTGTTGAGATGGAAAAACGCTTTGAAAAAAGTGACCAGGCTGAAACAAGTTCTTTGCTTCAGAATTTAATTTCCATGAGGTATCAAGGCAAGGGAAATATAAGAGAGCACATTATGATGATGTCCAACATTGCTTCTAAGCTTAAAGGACTAAAGCTTGAGTTGTCAGATGACTTACTCATTCATTTAGTATTGCTGTATCTTCCTTCGCAATGCAGTCAGTTTAAGGTAACTTATAATTGTCAAAAGGAGAAATGGACTCTTAATGAGCTCATTTCATTATGTGTGCAAGAAGAGGACAGGCTGAAGCAAGATAGGACTGAAAGCGCTCACTTTACTAGCATCTCTAAAGACAAGGGCAAAAGGAAAAGAATTGAGGAGTCCAAGAACAAAGCTACTGCTAAGGGTCCAGAATAAAAGAAGCAGACTAAGGATAACAACTGCTTCTTCTGCAAGAGTCATGGACACGTGAAGAAGGATTGTGCCAAATATCACGCTTGGCGTGTTAAGAAAGGTATGATTATGTCTTTGGTATGTTCTGAGGTTAATTTAGCTTCAGTACCTGGAAACATTTGATGGTTAGACTCTGGTGCAACTACTAACATCAGTGTTTCAATGCAGGGTTGCCTGAACTTCCCAAAGCCTAGTGATACTGAAAGATGCATCTATGTAGGAGATGGGAAGAAGGTAGAAGTTGAAGCCATAGGAAAATTTAGATTATTATTAAGTTCCGATCATTATTTAGATTTAGAAGACACTTTTGTTGTACCGTCATTTAGACGGAATTTGGTCTCTATTTCTTATTTGGACAAATCAGGATATTATTGTTCATTCAGGAATAAAGAATTTACTTTGTCTTTAAATTCGAATGTTGTTGGAACCGGTTTACTTTCTGGTTATGATAATCTTTATTTGTTGGAAAATGAGGCTAACTATAATGAAACCTTGAGTGTGGAATCACGTGGTACTAAGCGAAAAATTGACAATTTCAATTCAGGAGTGCTTTGGCACAAGCGTTTAGGTCACATCTCTAGAAATAGAGTTGAATGACTTGTGTCAGATGAAATTTTAGATTCCATTGACTTCACAGACTTTAACGTTTGTGTAGCATGCATTAAAGGAAAACAGACTAAAGATAAGAAATTAGGCGCATATAGAGCTACAGACGTCTTAGAATTGATACATACGGACATCTGTGGGCCATTTCCAACTCCTTCTTGGAATGGTCAACAATATTTTATATCATTCATAGACGATTATTCTAGATATGCCTACCTTTACCTAATTCACGAAAAGTCCCAATCAATATACGTGTTCAAATCCTTTAAGGCAGAAGTTGAGAATCAACTTAATAAGAGAATTAAAAAGGTCAAATCTGATCGTGGTGGTGAATACTACGATAGATATGACGGTTCAGGTGAACAACGTCCGGGACCATTTGCCAAATACCTAGAGGAATGTGGAATCGTCCCACAATACACTATGCCGGGGTCACCCAACATGAATGGTGTAGCTGAAAGACGAAACAGGACTCTTAAGGATATGGTAAGGAGTATGATTTGTCATTCCACCTTGCCAGAGTCACTCTGGGGAGAGGCATTAAGAACAACAGCATACATTCTTAATAGAGTACCAATTAAGGCAGCGGCTAAAACACCTTATGAGCTTTGGATTGGGCGTAAGCCTAGTCTGAAGCACCTTCGTGTTTGGGGATGTCCAATTGAGGCAAGGCCTTATAGGCCGTATGAAAAAGAAATTTGAACCCCGAACAATTAGCAGCTATTTTATAGGGTACTCAAAAAAATCAAGGGGCTATAAATTTTATGATCCTAAATTGAGAACAATTTTTGAGACGGGAACGACAACGTTCTTTGAGGATATCGAGTTTGGGGGGAAGATTAAGGTTAAAGATTTTGTCTTCGAGGAAGAATCGATAACAATTCCAGAACTGATTCTTCCACCAGTTGACTTTCCCATTATTAAACAAACTCAAGATGATCTGGTTGTTCAGGAAGAACAAAATCCAGATCAAATTCAAGATCCTCAAGAACAAGTGCCTCAAGAGCCAGCTCCATTGCGGAGATCCACCAGAGAAAGGAAAAGTGCTATTTCGGATGATTATGTAATATTTATCAATGAGGTAGAGGAAAATGTTGGCATGACGGAAGACGACCCGGTCAACTTTCATCAAGCCATGCAAGATTCCTGTTCCGATAAGTGGATCGAAGCAATGAATGAGGAGTATAAGTCTATGCAAGACAATTCAGTTTGGGAACTTATCCCATTACCTTAAGGAGTGAAACCCATTGGTTGCAAATGGATTTTTAAAACCAAGCGGGATTCCAATGGTAATGTGGAGAGATATAAGGCACGTCTTGTAGCTAAGGGCTATACTCAAAAGGAAGGGATTTATTATAAAGAGACTTTCTCTCTGGTTTCATCGAAGGACTCTTTAAGAATAATCATGGCTCTTGTTGCTCACTTTGATTTGGAGCTTCATCAAATGGATGTAAAGACAACGTTTCTTAATGGCGACATTGATGAGACGATCTATATGGTGCAGCTAGAAAACTTTGTGTTGGGAGACCCAAAGAATATGGTGTGCAAACTAAGAAAATCCATTTATGGGCTAAAACAGGCTTCTCGTCAATGGTACCATAAATTTCATCAAGTAATTCTCTCATTTGGTTTTGAGATGAATACAGTTGATGATTGTGTGTATCATAAGTTCAGTGGGAGCAGACATATTTTCCTGGTCTTGTATGTTGATGACATACTGCTTGCCACTAACGATATAGGCATGTTGCACGAAACTAAGAAATTTCTATCAAAGCATTTCGAGATTAAAGATCTTGGTGACACCTCTTTTGTATTAGGAATTCAGATACACTGAGACAGATCTCGAGGTATTCTTGGATTGTCACAAAAGAGCTATATCGATAAGGTTCTCAAAAGGTTTGACACTACAAGAAAAACACATATTTGTGGCCAACTTTATAAATATTTTGTGGCCGAATAAAACTCTCACAAATTTGTGACCGAAAAAGCCCTCACAAAGGCCAAAACTGAAATTGGTCTTTATTTGTGGCTAAAAAAGCCCTCACAAATTTTTAAACATTTAACTGGATTTTGTGGCTGCCTAAGCCCTCACAAAATCACAACATTGTGATTTTGTGAGGGCTTAGGCAGCCACAAAATCCAGTAAAATATTTAAGGAGTTTGTGAGGGCTTTTACAACCACAAAAAATGCATTTGTGAGGGCCAAATCCGTCACAAAGGAGTGACGTGACCAGTGGAATTTGTGGCTGCAAAGGCCGCCACAAAGGAATTACCACGTGGAATTTGTGGCTGCAAAGGCCGCCACAAAGGAATGTCCAATCCAGCTGGCATTTGTGGCCACTTTTGGCCGCCACAAATGCTCAAGTTAACACTATATATATTTTTCTCCCCTCCTCCATTTTTTCACATCCAACTTCTCTCTAAAACCTCATTCTAACTATTCTCTCTTCCTTCTCTCTACACAAAATTACTAATATTTTATTATTTAAATTAATCTTTAATTTAAATATTAATCTTTATTTTTAATTTAAATATTTTATTTTAAATTTTTAATTATATTAAGATTAGTTTATTATATATTAAATTTAATTTATAATTACATTATATTTTAAATTTAATTTAATTATAATTTAAATTTTAATATTATAATTATATTAACTTATTATATATAATATTATAATAAACTATTAATTTATTATATATAATATTATAATAAACTATTATATTAAACTATTAATTAATTATATATTTTTTTTAATTACGTTGGCATTTGTGGCGGCCAAAAGCCCTCACAAATGCCCAATCAGTTAAATTTCCTTTGTGGCGGCCTATGCCCTCACAAAGGCAGACTTTTGTGGCTGCAAAAGCCCTCACAAATGCCAACATATTTCAGGCACTTTGTGGCTGCAAAAGCCCTCTCAAAATTTTGTGACCAGCTTCTTTGTGGTTGCCAAAAGCCCTCACAAAAGCCACATTTGTGGCTATTTTTTTCCCTTTGTGAGGGCTTTTGCCCCTCACAAAATCATTGATTTCTTGTAGTGTGAGTTACAGGATTGCAAACCAGGGGACACCCCTATTGCTAAGGGAGACAAGTTTAGTCTCAAACAGTGCCCTAAGGGAAGTTTGGAAATTCAAGAAATGCAAAAGATCCCTTATGCTTCAGCTATAGGGAGTCTTATGTATGCCCAAGTATGTACGCGTCCAGACATAGCGTTCATAGTATGGATTTTAGGCAGATATTTAAGCAATCCAGGTCTTGACCACTGGAAAGAAGCCAAGAGGGTCATGAGATATTTGAAGAGAACAAGAAACTACATGCTCACATATAGGAGGTCAGACCAGATAGAGATCACTGGGTACTCAGACTCGGATTTTGCGGTATGCCAAGACAGCTTAAGATCAACTTCAGGCTATGTTTTTCTGTTAGCTGGTGGAGCAGTTTCTTGGCGTAGTGCCAAGCAAGGTCTTACTGCTTCATCAACCATGGCAGTAGAATTCGTAGCAATTCATGAGGCATCTGACCAGGACATTTGGCTGAGAAATTTTGTTAAGGGGCTGCAAATAGTTGAAGGGATTGAAAGACCACTCAAGTTGTATTGTGACAATAGATCAGCAGTCATGTATTCTAACAATAATAGGAGCTCAACCAAGTCAAAGCACATTGACATTAAGTTCTTAGTTGTTAAAGAGAAGGTACAAGTGGACAGATATCCATAGAACACTTAAGGACAAACTCCATGATTGCGGATCCGCTCACTAAAGGTCTACCACCCAAGGTCTTTCATGAGCATACTGCTCACATGGGTGTGCTACAGTTTGAGGAATCTTGATTTTAGTGGGAGATTCGTCCATTATGTAATTTATGTTCTATGTTTAATTGTAAAGTACAAATACATTGTATTTGGATTTTCTGATCAAAAATAAAGTTTAAAGTATTTAGTTTTGGTTACTTTGTACATTTAAGTTATGGTGTGATCTCCTTTGGTAAAGTAGGACCAGTTGAAAATTGACATGCATTGACCAACTTCATGTAATTTTCATGCTACACTTTTTATAATGGGTCAATGTTATTTGGTTGTGTCAGTACGGGTGATCATTGATGGGTTTAGTTATGCTTATTATGACGAAAGCCTCTTTGGTTCCATGTGCTGATATGATTAATGGACGGAACAATTTGGATTATGCTCAAGGTAATTATAATGACATTTTTGACGTCATAAAGTATAACACACTCCTAAGGATACATGTGTGACCAGTGAGAGATTGTAAGATTTATGAGTCACATATGTAATTAATTAATAAAGTGTGTTAGGGTCATTATATAATTAGCCAACAAACTAGGGGTCAAATAATATATAATAGTTTATGGCTAAAGAGCATAATAGTTATGAAAATTGATAGTGTAGATACCAGACAATTTCTAATTTAATGAGGAGCTGAATTAGAAATACTGCAATTTGGGATATAACTAATAATAGTTATATACAAGGGTAGTGGTCTCCAAGGCAAACACAATAAGACTATTCAGTTTCGCAAACCAAAAGGAGAAAACACTCTGATTCTCTCTATCCCCATCAAGAGAGCAAGGTCTTCATGGTGTTTTGCTGAGGAAGATCACCCAACCCATTAGCTCTATCATCATCATCCTAGGATTTCATCAATGACAATTCCCACAGGTACGCTTCCGCCTTTGGTTATTCATCATATAATTGGCATGGATTGTTGAGCACAACGTTATAGGGTTTTCCAACAAAATGTTGTAAGGAGGAAAATTTAAAGTACCTACTTTTCGAATGTCCTTTATTCTCTGAGATGTGGAATGCTATTTTGTTGTGGGTTTTATAAGAGTGTTAACTAATGATTGTCGGTGTCATTTAGAACAATTCATAGGTTTTGTTGGGGGACGGTTCAAGGTGTTAAAAAATAGATTATTACTGTTTTGGTATGCAACAATGTGGGAAATTTGGAAACTTTGTAATGCTAAAAAGTGTCGTCACAGCGAAGGACAAAATTTATTGGTTGTGAAAAACATAAAACTTCAGGATTGGAGTTTGTTAAAGACAAAAATCAAAGGTTTTAATTAGACTTTAGAGTAATGGTGTGTATCTCCGTTGGAGTACTTAGGTGTAAACTAGAAGTTTAAGTAGTAAAAAAGTTATGTATGAGATTTTAACCTTGATGTTGGCGCTGACAAGAAATAGAGTTAATCCTTTATGAAATGTGTTTTAAACCCTTTATGTAAATTTGTTTTTAAAAGTTGACATTTAATAAAAAAAATTGTATGATAATCCGCCTGTTACGCATATAAATTTTTATTTACTTAATTTAAATGAATTTTTAAAAAATTAATATGAAGTTTGATGTCTCAATTGTCCAATGATCCATAATTTAATAGTTATATCAATAATATACATATAATTGTACTAATGTAGTTTATAGAAGAGAAATATCATTGTTATATGAATGACTTGAATAAATGAAGTAACGTATTAATTTTGAGATTAATGAATATGTCAAATGTTGAAGTAATGTATTTGATAATTGAAATTAAGAGATACACTCAATTGATATACAATTGAAATACAAACTGTATAACTTTATTGTTGAAACTATAAATGATTAAAGTGAAATTATTAAAAATACATTCATCTTGTATTCCCAATTTTAAGTTTTTCATTTTTTTTTGGATTTTTTTATTGGTCAGTTTCATTAGACCTCAATTGTTTTTCTTTTGGTTAAGTGTTTTTTATTCTCCTTAAGGTATGTAGAAGGACGAACTCTTCGTCAGATGATATAATATTTTCGATCACAATCTTTTATTTTTTATAATTGTTGTCTCGATTGTATCTTCATCTGATAATGATATGTGAATATTTTTAATGCCCTGTTACACCTTGATTTTTCGTTTGAAAAATAAATTGTCATCTTTCTCCTTATCATTACGCCCATCTCCATACTTCACTTCTTCGTGTATTTTATATTTTTATTTTATATCTCCTTTGCATTTGAGTTGGACTTTGTCGGTTGTGGTGACTTGGGTTCCTAGTTATTGGAAAGGAATAAAATGTCATGAATTGTCCATAAAAATGTGTTTTTTTTTCTCTCGAGTTATTGGAAGAAATAAAATGTCATTAATTCTCCATAAAAATATTTTTTTTTTAAAATAAAATTATGTAAATGTTACACGTGTTTAATATAGATACTATTTGTCGGATCGAGGAAAATGTTGGCGAGGACAAATGTTCTTGTGATTGTGTATACGATCCTTCTTTCAAGTTCTTATCCAAAACCTTTATCTCAAATATGAGTTTGCGGTGGTTACACATATTTTATAGAGTGGATACACTACAAGAAAGCACTCATTTTGTAGCTAAAAAAAACACTCACAAATTAGTGACCGAAAAAGCCGCCACAAAGTATCAATAATTTTCTATAAATATCACTCCACTCTTCTTATCATTTTTCACTTATACCTTCTCTCTAAACTTTCTTTCTAAATTTTCTCTCCACCTTCTCTCTACAAAAATTATTTCTCCAAGCTTTTTTTTACTATCTTGAATTTTGGTAAGTTTATATTATATATTTAGTTTTATAATTTTATTTTTGATTTGAAGTTATTTATTTAATGAATATTATTGAATTTTTATTTTGACGGTGGTGATAGTATTTACTTCGAAGAGTTCTCAGCTCTGTGAAAGCTTCAAGTCAGATGCTACCTGTCATCAAGTTAGTATTTTATACATTTTAAATATTGATTAATAAAATATTTGATATTATAAATATATTTATATTACTTTTTAAAATATATAAAAAGCTCGTCATTCGAAATGTTATTATAGATTTATTTAAAAAAAATAGAAATTATGTTGTTTACATAATATATGATAAATAAAAATTTGAAACACATGTAAAACTTTTTGATTTTAATATACTATTTTTTTTAAAAACATTGTGAAAATTGATGATATTAATATTTGTTGTTAGTTATTAAAAAGAGTTGTAGTTGAGTTCCTACAAAAAATTTATATATTTTAACCAGATCAAACTCCATACCGACCAACTATGTCAACAGCTGACTTGATCAGACCAGATTTAAATCAACCTCAATCAACTATATCTCCTCCTTCGACTAGTGGTGGTGTAATTGAAGATGAAATTCAATTTCAAACCATGATATCTCCTCCAATATAAATTAATAATACTTTTGAGGGACTTCTGTCGTCGGGTAACATTCCAGCAAATAATGATGAGGGAGTGGAGCGATTGATCAGATGAACTATTACAATGATTGATGTACTTGAATAATTTCATAATTTTATTTTTGGTTTGTATGAACACATTATATCTTGTCCTATTTAATTATGTTGTGTTTAATTTTTGGTTTGTAAGACATGATTTATTAATTTTAGAATGTTTTATTTGGTTTGTTAGTAATTACTTTAATTAATATAAATATTATATTTTTATATATAATAGTTATTTTATTTTTAAAATTTATTTTTAATTATAATTTAAATATTATATTTTAATTTTAATTAAATTTAATATTATATTTTAAATTTAAATTTTTAATTTATATTGATATTAGTTTATTGTATATAATACATTTAATTTAAATTTAAATTTAATTTAAATTTAAATATTATATTTTAAATTTAATTAAAATTTTAATTAAATTGCAATATTATATTTTAAATTTAATTAAAATTTTAATTAAATTGCAATATTATATTTTAAATTTATATTGATATTAATTTATTATATATAATATTATTTTTTAATATTAATTTCAAATTTAATAAAATTATTTTTTTAATAAAGTGAAAATTTTGTGGCGGCCTAAGTCCTTACAGCATATTTATTTTTTAATCTGTTTCACCTTTTCTAGCGGCTTAAGCCCTCACAAAGGAAGACATTTGTGGCGGTCTAGGCCCTGCAAAAGCTTAATTTTAAAATTCAACTTTAACTTTTGTGGCAGCCTAAACCCTCACAAAAGGAGTCATTTGTGGCGACCTAAGCCCTCACAAAAGGAGGTTTTTGTGGCGGCCTTTGCCCTCACAAATGGCAACGAAAATTTCAAATTTTGTTGCCGCTTTGGCCGCCAAAAATGTCTCATTTGTGGCTACTTCCCCCTCCTTTGTGAGGACTTTTGGCCCTCACAAATTCAATGAATTCTTGTTGTAATAATCTGACTATGTTGTCCCATTTTTCCAAAAGTTGAGTTGTTGTTGTCTCCAAAAGAAAGAACACAAAAAGATGTAAATGGTACACATTTGTGAAAACATGTTGAATTTCGATATGTCTAGGTTAACAGAAACACTTACATTATATTCCATCATTGATAAAAACAATAACTCAATAACTTTTTTTTCATTAAGTGAAATTCTACAGTTGACAAAATAGTAATTTTTTGAACAAGACACTTTAGATCAGATTGCCACTTCATACATAAATATTAAAAAAACTATTTTGATTAAAAGAAATTAAAAGCGTAAGCAATTAATAAATGAGTACTACAAAATATCATAATACAATTTGTCGTGAAGCAGTCTCAATTATTTAAGTGGCCAATAAAGTGATAGAATAATTATACATGGGCGATTATACACTTGCTTCTACCGAGTAATATTTGCAGGTAGTCTTGACAGCAATACATATTCTGTAGACTTTGAAATCTTCCGTGAGTTTAATTGCATCATTGACAATAAAATACTTACATATATAGAAAAATTTTGAAATGTCAAAGTATATAAAATTTAGGATTTGTGAGAGTTTTTAAATAAAATATGTATTGTATTTTCATAATGTACAATGGTCACAAGTCACAACATATATATAATACAAGTATGATGAAAAGAAAAGTTTAAAATATCACTTAATAAGAAGATAGAAATACAAACATATAAACGTCATGTTCTACAATACAATTTCAAGCATTTTGTGACCATGTAATGTGAAGGCCACCCCATTGACCATGAGACACATTTAAGGCTTTCCATACTGCTTTAGAAGTATCAATAATATTGTTTTGACAAAGAGGTTGGTAATCATGCTTTTCATCACATTCCATTGTAGACTACACTCATGAACTACCATGGCCACTACATTTCCACCATTTCCACTTATTGTAATGAACCATCCTGTTAAAAATGCAACCACAGGAGATTCGTTTGAATGATACTTGTTGTCACATTTTGAAGGACCCCCTCCATCTCCACCTTTTTCAATACTGTTTACAGTAAGATATGCTTTGGTATGACTAGACACCGATGGAGTGTTAGGAATTTATGGCCTCTATTTGTTAAAAACTTATATGAAATGTCTTTACCAATCTTACAAGATTACTAATCAGTTTAACAAAGACAATTTACAAAATTTATTCAGGAACAAAGACTACATGTAAATCAATATAAGTGTACACATACAATGCTCATTCAAAATATCAATCAAGACATAATTTTGCTGACACATACATTCAAGATTAAGCGATCATGCAATATTGAAATAAAGAGTAAGGATAGGAAAATTGTGCACCGAGATTTATACTGGTTTGGCTATCAGTATGATAGCCTACATCCAGTCCCGAAATCAAACCGATTTCAGCCTTTTTCCAATAGAATCGTCTAGAGTATGTATCACAAATTGTCCAGCTCACACAAGGCTTATCTATCCAACTCTCTTTGCTCCTATTGCACATCCATCGTATCCCTCGAGTTAATCGACAAACTCTCCCAAGATAATGATGAAACTTCTTCTTGATGAACACCCTCACCAATAAAAATAGTTACCAGTTTCTATACTGGGTTTTTACAGAACTTTCTTTACAAAATGTTGTTTACAGAGATGACAAAAGTTCAAAGATCACTAATGAAGGCGACTCAATCAAACTATGAATTACACACAATAAGGATTTGCCAAACTGAGTAATTCGTGTGTTTTCAATTCTTTCTCTCAAAGTGTTTCTCCAGATTTCAGTGTTATGAAAAAGTGTAATCAATTATTGTCTTGGTTGTTTCAAAGTTTTTGAGAAAAAGTTATTTGAGTCAGCTTATATATGATAAGAAAAACAACAGTAAAATCGATTCCTCAATCGATTTTATAAAGGTTTAAGAACAGCTTAATCGATTACCCAATCGATTATCGTGTTTCTTGTTTTTCTTGGTTCTTGAAAATATATGAATGAATCGATTTTCCAATCGATTCTTTTAATGCTTAAATCAGAAACTGAAGCAAGTTCATATCTGAATCGACTGGGTAATCGATTGGAAGTGTTTTGTTCCAACAACGAGATCAAAACAATCCATTACTCATTCGACTCATATTTATTCATGTAATCGATTTGGCAATTGGCTGTAACTCAAACAATTACTCCAATGGATTTGTCAATCGATTGGACTGATCACAGTGACTCAATTATTTTGCTCCCGTCGATTCGTCAATCGATTTGACTGGTCACATTGATTCAACTGTTTTATTCCAATCGATTCAAATTGTTACAGTGGCTCAGCTATTTTATTCCAATCGATTTGCCAATCGATTCAAATAGTTACAGTGGCTCAGCCATTTAGTTGAAAATCAATGTGCCAATCGATTTGGAACTTGTTTCTGATATATGATTAAGCATTTCATTTTCCCAATTGATTACCTAATCGATTAGTCAATATCTTGCAAGTTAAGAAACTAATTTCAATTGATTGTCCAATCGATTTGATTCATCATAGATGCTAAGTCTGATAAAAAAAACTTTTTCACAATCCATTTGCCAATCGTTTGATACAATAAGTGGTTTGATTACAGAGGCCAAGTCTGATGAAAAAGAGTTTTCTAAATCGATTTGCCAATCGATTTGCAAAATGGTAGTTGGCTCTGTAAGTTACAAAATCGATTTCTCAATTGAAGTACTAATCGATTGCCCAATGGATTGGTTTAAACCCATAGTTCAGGTTTCATTAAAATCCTTTAAGTAATCGATTTCCCCATCGATGTACTTAGTGAGAACTCTAATTCTGAGTCAAGCAATCGATTGCACAATAGATTTAGCAATTGACTTGCTAATCGATTTATTTACTTGTTAATTTTAAGTTTTTAATTTTTAATTTGGCAAATACTTAAGCATGAAATCACATTGATGAGTCTACTAAATAACTACTATAACCACTAATGACACTAGATAGAATTGCATCTTTCTCCAGCACATTTTCTACTTTTTGCTTGATTCCTTGTGTTCCAAGCTTGTGTCCAAGTGTATAGTGTTTGCTTGTTTTTCCTGAAATGTAACTCGGTTCAAACTGTTAGTTTTATCGAATGATGCATGAACATTGTATGTTTGTTAATTATGTCAAAATCATGATCAATAGGACTTATGTCTAACAATCTCTCCTTTTTTGCTTAAGTAACATACAATCTTAACTTGAGTTTTACATTCCAAGGTTTAACATTATAATTACAGTTATTTAAAAGCTCCCCCTGAGTTTTAGCATGCATGATTCATTTAAGTAGAAACAACACAAAACAAATACAAAACATCAGAGTATCAGAGTACTATAATCACTTTCAGATTATCAGAGCTATAAAAATTATCACTTCTGTGATGCAGTATCAGGGCTATAAAAGCTATAGCAACATCATATTTAGTTACCATGTACAATATCAGAGTTATTTCAACCAGAGCAATCAGAGTTAACTATATCATACTACAGTATCATAGTTATCACAAAATTTAACACATTAGCAGCATATTAGTGGTGGTATCAGCACATGATTAGTAATGGTATTAGCACATGCAAGTAAAAAAACTGGTATCAGAACTAATACATGCAGGTAAAAAGATTGGTATCAGAACATAAATAACTAGTATCAGAACAAATAGCACATAGCAACTGGTATCAGAACAAAAATCATAACCTGAATTAACACATGGTATCAGAACATAACTCAATTTTGTAGCACATGGTATCAGAACAGAACAGGAAACACAAGTTTAAATTCGTAAATTTTCTCCCCCTTTGTCATTGAATGCAAAAAGGTATAATAGGAGAGAATAGTGAAAATATTATCCATTTAAAACAGAATAGTACAAAGCAATATCAGAACATTACAAAACAACAAAGAAACTAAAATCCTAAACACCTAAACTAGGACTTTTCCTCATTATTATCTACGGGAGAGGTAGAGACCGCTGTATTAACCTCAGCAGGTGTCTCCTCACCATGAGGTTCAGCACTATCTAAGTTGGTTGGATTTAGCTCTTCTGTTGCTTGTCGGCCTATATCAGATACATCTTCAAACGACAACTTAAGGCCTAAGTGTTCCTGTATCGCAGCGACATCCTGCACAACTGTGTTCAGATTTGCCTGAAGCTTACTTAGAGCGGCTTCCATTATTGCATTGGAAGCTTCCATTTTAGCATTGTGAGCCGCCTGAGTTTCCATAAACTCCAGCAGCTTGGCTAAAATCCCAGAATGGGCTTCAACTGGCTCAGCTTGTTCCGCATTCGGCTGAGCTTGTTCAGCATTTGGCTGAGGTCTTGTTCAAATGTCGTTCACCCTTTTCAATTTCATTTGATTCACAATTGATTCTCCGAAAGTGAGGGTGGTTTTGGAAGATTCTTCATTGACAACGGAAACTTTAAAATGTCTCAGAATCTTTGTGATCAGCTACGGGTAAGGGAGCACCAGCTTGCCCTGTGCTGCTTCCATCATGTATTTCAGCACAATCCATGCCCAGCTCATCTTGAGCTCCTTGCATAGACCCCACTGCAAAATGATGTCCAGCTTCTGGACGACAACATGATTGTCGGATCGTGGTACGAGCATCCGGGTTAGTGCGTACATAAGCATCCATTGTTGGACCTTCATTTGACCTATCGGAAGTGAAATTGTTTCCACAAAACCTTCGATCATCAGTTCCTGCATAGTAGTGTTCCTATCTACTGATGCTTCCCAACCTCCATCAATTGATGTGCCATGAAAGGGCAGTCCTGACAGATTTGAGAATTCTTCAAATGTCATGGAGATTTTCTTGCCTTTGACTTTAGCCTTGAATCCAGTATCAGTGAGGGTGAAGGTTGAGTAAAAGGCTCTAATCAGCCTTGGGTAGATATCCAATGAGCAGAAAAGGAAGTCTACGAGTCCATGCAATTTTTAATGGTCTTGGAAAGTAAAACCATTTGAATCAAAATAGGTAAAATCTAGAGTTCTTACCTCTTGGACTTTCCTTTTTAGAAATGAAGATGGAATGACCACATCTTCAACAGGTTTGCCTTGAGATTTCTTTGTCTGAGGTGAAGAAGTAGGTTTCTTCTTCTTTTGAACTGGTTCCTTCATTGCGTCAGCCATCAGTTTTTCAGATTGAGGAACCTTTCTCTTTTTAATCTTTCCTTGATCTGTGGCAATGCCTTTGCCTTTGTCTTTAGCCATTATCTTGTGGGTTGGTATTGAGACCTTTTTAGAAGTGGGTGGGGGTGATGGGGTTCTCCCACTAGATGAAGGTGATGGAGATTTGTAAGAGGTTTGTTTTACACTAGCCATTGTAAGATTTATGAGTTTTTGAGAGAGACAATGTATCAGAGAGGATTTGGAAGGATGAGAGTTCTGAGAAACAGCAGAGAATTTTGAGAAATTTGCAGAAAAACGAATGCGAAATCGATTTAGGGCTTGAGTGATGTGTTCAGAATCAATTAGGAAATTGATCCTTTTAAACCTTAGCACATGTACGTCGATTGAGATTTGTCTTTAGCCATTATCTTGTGGGTTGGTATTGAGACCCTATTAGAAGTGGGTGGGGGTGATGGGGGTTCTCCCACTAGATGAAGGTGATGGAGATTTGTAAGAGGTTTGTTTTACACGAGCCATTGTAAGATTTATAAGTTATTGAGAGAGACAATGTATCAAAGAGGATTTGGAAGGATGAGAGTTCTGAGAAACAACAGAGAATTTTGAGAAATTTGCAGAAAAACGAATGCGAAATCGATTTAGGGCTTGAGTGTTGTGTTCAGAATCAATTAGGAAATTGATCCTTTTAAACCTTAGCACATGTACGTTGATTGGTCAATCGACTAGGTTACCGTTAGTGGGGAAGTGAAATCGATTTAGTCATTATTGCCTTCTAACGGCTAGTAAAAAATTGCAACTGTCATGTTTCAAATCGATTCCCAAATCGATTGACTTTTAATTACTAAAGTGATGTCCCAATCGATTTCCATATCAGTTCAGAAAACTAATCATCTCAGCATCGATTTCCAATTTGATTCATTTAAGTGCAGGTTTTTAAAAAAAATGTTTCAATCGATTTCCAAATCTACGCTCGGGCTAGAGTGTGGAAAATGTTAACATCTTTGGATGTTCTGAGAAAAACAATTGATTATGAAATCGATTCTTTAAACTATTATGCAAAACATCAATCGATTTATCATTCGATTGTCTTGATGACTACTTCAGCAATTACAGATGTGTGGGTGTACAAATCGATTATGCAATCGATGTTCGCATTTATGAATTTGACAATTCAGACACTGTGTGTCATAAATCGATTGTACAATCGATTTCATAAAGCTAATTTGTTGTCTAGTCACAGGATAATCAATGTTACAATCGATTTGTTTCTCACAGGAATCAGATTTCAACATGATTTATGATTCCTAGTCTCATTCTAATAAGGGAAAAGCTATCCTTGGCTAAAGCTTTGGTTAAAATGTCAGCTAACTGATCAGCTGTGTTGACATATTCAAGCTTTATGTTCCCATTTTGATATTGATCTCTTATAAAGTGATGCCTTATCTCTATATGTTTAGTTCTAGAATGCATTACAGGAATTTTAGTGATACTTATTGCACTAGTATTATCACACATGATAGGCACAATTCCTAGATTAACACCAAAATCACAGAAGTGTTGTTTCATCTAGAGAATTTGAGCGCAACAGCTTCCAGCTGCAATATACTCAGCTTCAGCTGTTGATAATGCAATGCTAGTTTGTTTCTTGCTATGCCAAGAAACCAGGGAGTTTCCTAATAAATGACAAGTACCAGATGTACTTTTTCTATCTAGTTTGCATCCAGCAAAGTTAGAATCTGAGTAACCAACTAGAGTGCAAGTAGCTCCCTTAGGATACCACAAGCCTAGATTTTTGGTTCCTATAAGATATCTAAAGATCCTCTTGACTGCACTTAGATGTGACTCCTTTGGATTTTCTTGGTATCTAGCACACATGCATACACTAAACATTATATCAGGCCTACTAGCTGTAAGGTATAGCAGAGATTCTATCATTCCCCTAAACATTGTTGCATCTACTGGTTTTCCCTTCTCATCTCTATCTAAATGGCAGGTTTGGCTCATAAGTGTATCAATGGATTTAAACTTATCAAAACCAAATTTCTTTAATAAATCATTGTAGTATTTGGTTTGACTTAGGAAAATGCCATTCTTGCTTTGGTTGATTTGAAATCCCAAGAAGAAAGATAGTTCTTCCATCATTGACATTTCAAATCTAGCTTGCATCATGTTTTCAAAATCTTTGCATAGCTTATTATTTGTGGATCCAAATATTATGTCATCAACATATACTTGGACCAGCAAGATGTCTTTTTCATCCTTTTTAATAAAAAGTGTCTTATCAACATTTCCTCTTAAAAAGTTTTGTTGAATGAGGAAATTGTTGAGTTTCTCATACCAAGCTCTTGGAGCTTGTTTCAACCCATAGAGGGCTTTTGTTAGCTTATAGACATGATTTGGAAAATCAGGATTTTCAAATCCTGGTGTTTGGCTAACAAAAACTTCCTCTTGGATATCACCATTGAGAAAGGCACTTTTTACATCCATTTGATATAGTTTAAAGTCCATTATACAAGCATAAGCCACCAAGATTCTAATGGCTTCTAGTCTAGCTACAGGGGCATAGGTTTCATCATAATCTATTCCCTCTTCTTGATTATAACCTTTAGCTACTAGTCTAGCTTTGTTCCTAGTTATGACTCCATTTTCATCCATCTTGTTCCTAAACACCCATCTGGTTCCTATGATGTGTTTATCTTTTGGTTTGGGAACTAAGATCCACACCTTGTTTCTCTCAAATTGGTTAAGCTCCTCTTGCATGGCAATAATCCAGTCATTGTCCATGAGAGTTTCTTTAATGTTTTTGGGTTCTACCTGAGATACAAAGGCTGTAAAGTTACAGAAATGTCTAAGTGTTTTTCTAGTTGCAACTCCTTTAGAGATGTCTCCTATTATGTTATCTATGGGATGGTTTTTAATAAAACTTCCACTCTTTATGTAGTTCATCTATCCTTATTGGTTCTACATAGTCAATGTTTGTTGGAGGTGCTGTTTCATTAGGATCTAATGGTTCAGATTCTACAACTTCATCCAAAGAAGCATCAATTATAGGAGGAGTGTTGTTCAAGTTTTCAGCAAATAGTTCATCAAACTTTACATGAATTGACTCCTCTATGGTTTTTGTTCTTTTGTTGTAGATTCTATAGGCCTTACTAGTTTGTGAGTAACCTTGAAAAATACCTTCATCTGCCTTAGGGTCAAACTTTCCTAGATGTTCTTTGCCATTGTTTAATACAAAGCATTTGCATCTAAAGACTATAAAGTAAGAGATGTTTGGTTTTCTACTCTTGTATAACTCATAGGGAGTTTTTCTAAGTAGGGGCCTAATTAGAACTCTATTAACTACATGTGTGGCAGTGTTAATGGCATCAGCCCAGAAATACTTAGAAATGTTTGAGTCTTTAATCATAGTTCTAGCTAATTCTTCTAAAGACCTATTCTTCCTTTCTAAAACTCCATTTTGTTGAGGAGTTCTAGGGGTTGAGTATATATGTTGAATTCCATTTTGTTCACAGTAGGTATTAAAGGAATCATTTTGGAATTCACCTCCATGATCACTTTTGATGGAGATTATTTTCTGGTTCTTCTCATTTTGAACTAAAGTAGCAAAAATTTTGAAAATAGAGAAGGCCTCACTCTTGTGAGTCAGAAAAAATGTCCAAATATACCTAGAGTAATCATCTACCAACATATAACCATACAAGTTTCCTCCAAAGCTTTTCACTTGAGATGGACCAAATAGGTCCATATGTATTAATTGTAGAACCCTATTGGTTTTGACCATATCTATTGGGGGAAAAGATGACTTAACTAGCTTACTTTTCTCACAGGAATCACACAACCTATCCTTAGTGAACTTTCTGTTTGGGAGTCCTATAACTAATTGTTTACTAACTAGTTTGTTAAGGTGATCTATATGTATATGAGCTACTCTTTTATGTCATAACCAGTTTTCATCAGAATTGGATAATAAACAGCAGATAGTACTAGCAGGCAAAGCATTAAAATCAAGCATATATATGCTATTAACCCTGTCACTTACTAACCTTATATCTTTGTTATCCTTATGCTCAATTATACAAGACTGAGATGTAAAGTATACCTGGAATCCCTTATCACATAGTTGACTTATACTAATCAAATTGTGTTTTAGATCTCTTACATACAGAACGTCTTTAATCACCGTAGTCGATTCGTTCCCAATATCTCCAATACCGAGTATCTTACCTTTGTTATTATCACCGTATTTAACATATCCTCCATCTTTTAGGGTTAGAGACAAGAACTTTGACTTGTCTCCAGTCATATGCTTGGAACATCCGCTGTCTAGGTACCATGAATGAGTCCTGGATGTCAAGCATATCTGATAAATGGAATTTAAGTTTTGGTTTTAGGTACCCAATTTAGATTGGGTCCTAAGGGGTTAGTTTCAAACATTGGTGTCTTCACTTTCCAAATTTGTTTCCATCCTTTGTTGGCAAGTTTTTTTAGTTTACAATTAAAAACAAAATGTCCCTTTCTACAGCAAAAGTGACATGACACAGTAGAGGATGCATTCTGATTTGGTTTAGTAAAGATATCATGCATATGCTTAGATCTAACAAACTTCTGATTCGTTTTAACATTCCTGTTATGCATATATCCAATTCCACATTTATTGTGATTCTTTTTAACATGCACATTTGGTCTATAACCAAGTCCAGATTTTTCATTTAGACTTCTTTGATTTCCAAGAAGCATATCTAAATTATTTTTACCACTATTGAACTTTTCTATATCACAATGCAGTGCATCAGTTTCCTTCTTCAGATTTTCATTTATGTCTTTAAGAGACTCATGTTCCAGTTTGATTTCTTCATAAAGCATGCATTTTTCTTCTAACAATTTCTTAGTATTAATTAACTGTTTGATTGTACTAACATATTCATCATGTAGTTCATTAAATGCATCATGTAATTCATCATAAGAAGGATTGGATTTAGAACTTACCTCACTCTCAGAATCTGAATCTGTGTTAGCCATTAGACAAAGATTGGCTTCTTCTTCTTCTTCTTCTGAAGATGCAGAGGATTCATCATCGTTATCATTCCATGCAATGTAGGCTTTTCTGGTTTTTGGAGGTGGTTGATTGCCTTTAGCCTTTGCAGTCTTATTTTTGTTTTGCAATTTGAAGCACTCAGATTTTATATGTCCTGTCTTCCCACATTCAAAACAGGTTATCTTGCTGTCATTTGTTTTTGAGTTTGAGGGTTTTCTTGATTTGCTATCCTTCTTTTTCAGAAACTTTTTGAATTTTCTGACCAGTAAACCAATTTCTGAATCTTCATCAGTCTCACTATTTGACTCATCAGTGCAGGTCTCTTGTTCAGACTTTGTTTGATGCGCTTGGGCTTTCAAAGACAACCCTTTTCTTTTTCTATCAGTCTGTTCAGCCTCATTCAGTCTATGCAGTTCCATTTCATGCTCTCTTAGTTTTCCAAAAAGTGTTGCAATTGACATGCTACCAAGGTCTTTTGATTTTGCTATGGCAGTGATCTTTGGCTGCCATTCCCTAGTCAAGCACCTCATCACCTTGTTGATTTGCTGATCATTGTCAATCACCTTACCAAGAGCATTTAGATTGTTGATTATATGAGTAAATCTTGTCTGCATATCATTAATAGACTCCTCTTTCTTCATGTTGAACAGTTCATACTCATGCATTAGTGTATTGATTCGGGCCCTTTTTACATTTGTTGTTCCCTCATTCGTTTGCTGCAATGTGTCCCACATCTCCTTGGCAGATTTGCAATTAGACACCCTGAAAAATTCGTCAGCTGATAATGCAGAGGTAATTATGTTTTTAGCCTTAGCATTGTATCCTAATTTTTTCTTGTCGTCTTCAGACCAATCTGATCTGGGTTTTGGGATGAAAGAATTATTTGTGCCAGTTATTCTAGGTACATAGGGTCCATCTATTACTGCTTCAAGTATATCAAGACTACATGCTTCTAGAAAAATTAACATACGTTCTTTCCAATACATGTATGCAGCCCCATTAAATGCAGGGGGCCTGGCTAAGGATGCACGTTCTCCTATAAATTCTACAGAGGTCATTTTCTTTTATGAGAGTTACTCTGAAAAGATCAGGCTCTTGATGCCAATTGTTAGGAATTTATGGCCTCTATTTGTTAAAAACTTATATGAAATGTCTTTACCAATCTTACAAGATTACTAATCAGTTTAACAAAGACAATTTACATAATCTTTTTAGGAACAAGAATTGCATGTAAATAAATATAAGTGTACACATACAATGCTCATTCAAAATATCAATCAAGACAGAATTTTGCTAACACATACATTCAAGATTAATCGATCATGCAATATTGAAATAAAGATTAAACATAGGAAAATTGTACACCAAGATTTATACTGGTTCGGCTGTCAGTATGACAACCTACATCGAGTCCCAAAATCGAACCGATTTCAGCCTTTTTCCAATAGAATCGTCTAGAGTATGTTTTATAGATTGTCCAGCTCATACAAGGCCTATCTATCCAACTCTCTTGCTCCTATTGCACAGCCACCGTATCCCTCGAGTTAATCAGCAAACTCTCCCAAGATAACAATGAAACTTCTTCTTGATGAACACCCTCACCAATGAAAATAGTTACCAGTTTCTATACTGGGTTTTTACATAACTTTCTTTACAAAATGTTGTTTACAGAGATGACAAAAGATCAAAGATCACTAATGAAGGCGACTCAATCAAACTATGAATTACACACAATAAGGATTTTCCAAACTGAGTATTGTGTGTTTTCAATTCTTTCTCTCAAAGTATTTCTCCAGATTTCAGTGTTATGAAAAAGTGTAATCAATTATTGTCTTGGTTGTTTCAAAGTTTTTGAGAAAAAGTTATTTGAGTCAGCTTATATATGATAAGAAAAACAACAGTAAAATCGATTCCTCAATCGATTTTATAAAGGTTTAAGAACAGCTTAATCGATTGCCCAATCGATTATCGTGTTTCTTGTTTTTCTTGGTTCTTGAAAATATATGAATGAATCGATTTGCAAATCGATTCTTTTAATGCTTAAATCAAAAACTGAAGCAAGTTCATATTTGAATCGATTGGGTAATCGATTGGAAGTGTTTTGTTCCAACAACGAGATCAAAACAATCGATTACTCATTCGACTCATATATATTCATGTAATCGATTTGGCAATTGGTTGTAACTCAAACAATTACTCCAATCGATTTGTCAATCGATTGGACTAATCACAGTGACTCAATTATTTTGCTCCAATCGATTCGTAAATCGATTTGACTGGTCACAGTGATTCAGCTGTTTTATTCCAATCGATTTGCCAATCGATTCGAATTGTTACAGTGGCTCAACTATTTTATTCCAATCGATTTGCCAATTGATTCAAATAGTTATAGTGGCTCAGCCATTTAGTTGAAAATCAATGTGTCAATTGATTAGGAACTTGTTTCTGATATATGATTAAGCATTTCATTTTCCCAATCGATTACCTAATCGATTAGTCAATATCTTGCAAGTTAAGAAACTAATTTCAATTGATTGTTCAATCGATTTGATTCATCACAGAAGCTAAGTCTGATAAAAAAAAACTTTTTCACAATCGATTTGCCAATCAATTGATTCAATAAGTGGTTTGATTACAGAGGCCAAGTCCGATGAAAAAGAGTTTTCTGAATCAATTTGTCAATCGATTTGCAAAGTGTTAGCTTGGCTCTGTATGTTACAAAATCGATTTCTCAATTGAAGTACTAATCGATTGCCCAATGGATTGGTTTAAACCAGAGTTCATGTTTCACTAAAATCCTTTAAGTAATTGATTTCCCAATCGATTTACTTAGTGAGAACTCTAATTCTGAGTCAAGCAATCGATTGCACAATGGATTTAGCAATTGACTTGCTAATCGATTTGTTTACTTGTTAATTTTAAGATTTCATTTTTAATTTGGCAAATACTTAAGCATGAAATCACATTGATAAGTATACTAAATAACTACTATAACCACTAATGACACTAGACAGAATTGCATCTTTCTCCAGCATATTCTCTACTTTTTGCTTGATTCATTGTGTTCCAAGCTTGTGCCCAAGTGTATAGTGTTTGCTTGTTTTTCCTGAAATGTAACTCGGTTCAAACTGTTAGTTTTATCGAATGATGCATGAACATTGTATGTTTGTTAATTATGTCAAAATCATGATCAAGAGGACTTATGTCTAACATGGAGAACATTCATAAGTTGTGTACATTTTTCCATTTTTGCAGCAATCATAATCATTCTCTTGGTTACATTGTCCATGAGGAGCTATCTTTCCTCTAATTCTACCAAATGGACGACATTGTTGTGCTTCAGAATACACAAAACTTGTTAAAACAAGAATAACCAACAACAAAAAAAGAAGCTTTGTAGGAAAATATTTTCATTCTGTTTATGGAACTTTATATATGCATCTCCTCTTTGTTGTTCTTTTTAGTGTTTGATGTTTTGATAGGCCGTTGAAATGGATATATATAGAGAAGAAAACTCCTCTCTGTTTGTAAAATAAATATTTTGCCTATGAAATAAAATTACAAGTTAGATTTTGGGTTAAGGAAATGAGTATAGCATACTACTAGAATTAGTTTTGAGGTCAAAGAACAAGTTTTAGACTACCCTCTTTGGCCAATGACAATAAAACCATCTTCTAGTTGTTTTGTTTCTTTTAAGAATTTTGAACTATTGAAGACATTGGATGATTTATTAAATAATTTGTCAGAAAATATTATCATCCACATGGTGAATCTGGCGGAATCAAATATATCATTGTGGTTTTGGTAAAAATTACATTTTAGTGCTTCCACAAAAATACATGCGAATTATTTCGAAAAGAACCTAATAAGTGAAAGACAAATTAAGAGCAAAGTTGGTGTGTGAATAGGGTAGAATACACAAGGGACAAATTTATAGTCCACATGCATTTGTATGTACCTTTTGGAGATAGATTCTACCTGTTGTATGTATCTGCAACTCTTACATGTTTTATGCTCACACACATACAAAAATCTCTTTTGAGTGCAACTATTGGATGCACAAGATTGGTGCATAATTTTCACTTTCACTTTAAAAACCTTGAATTTCCATATCTACAAATTTGATAACTATGCATTAATTAATTAATTAGTGTTTGTTTATATTAGTTGTGATTAAAAAGCCCCACAAAAATAAATCTTCTGAGGTATCTTCCTTTACATAAAAATACTTTGTGAATTTTAAAGTCAAGAGGTTTTAATGTATGAAATTTTAATTAGTTTTGACTCTCATGTTGTACCTAAATTAACAAGTGCACAAAAGATCAATTTTCATGCAAAAGACTTTTGAATCTCAATACTATTTCATTATATAATTTAATATAAGAATATAAAAATACAAGAGATCTTTTGATTAAAATTCAATACAAAAGCTCTTTTTTATATATCAATGAAGGATAAAAATGAACAAAAGCATAAATAATGGAATCAATTCACTTCTCAGTCAAGTTTATTTTACATACTTGCTTCTATAAACACCATTGAAGTGTTTCCAATGTGGCACACTAATTTATAAAATTTACATACCATCTTAGTAATCCTACTACATTAAAACTCAAACTCTCCAAAAGAATTTCATGATATTATAATACTCCAAACAATGCCTAAAACAGAAGAAAGTCGAATAGTCTCTTATTTTGAAAAACTAGAGCAAATAAATACATATTCTTGAACTCGCTCTTCATACTGAGCAATGTGGGACTTTTGCATTGTTGCTTTGGTTCCCTTTAAGTAATCAGAAATTTTATCCCCAGCTTAGTACAAACTATACTTGTTTAAACAGCTTAACAAAAAGCTGATAAAATTTTGAACTGCTTAGACTTTGTAGTTGACATCTAGAAATATGAAAACAATAAAAGAAATGTTTAATTAGGTTGCAAATTTGATACATTCATTATCCATTATCGTTACAATTCAAAAATAAAGTTTCAAATCTATTATTGAACGCAAGCCCCCACGGCCACAAATTTTGACATAAGGCTCTCCTACTTGAGGATACCTTAGATTGACACCCCTCCAAAGTGCAATGATTGTCACCAATCTAGGCCATGATTCTTCTTGATCAACCATTGACCTTGTCCAGGTAAGTATGTTCCACAATTTAATCATGTTTACTTTATACACGTCTTTGTCAATACCATTTAGCTCCTTCCTACGTGGGCCTCACAATTTTTACAAATTTTCAAATTTAGATCCTAATAATTGTATAAGCTTTGAGATTTCTATTATTTTTCAACTTTTTATTTGTATTGTGTCACATTTTCACATGATTTTATGATTTTATTCCCAAAATAATAACATTCACAATTTCAAAAGAAAACAAAAAATTGCTTTCCTCTATGAGCAATATCAAATTGAATGCCACAGACATGTTAATCAAGATTTGAGAATATATATATATATATATATATATATATATATATATATATTCTCAAATGGTCTGCATAATGCAAAAATAGTTTATTAATCATTGCTTAGGACTTTTACAGTTTGCATAGGCATGTGAAAATTTTCTTCATGAACGATAAATTGAATCATATCAAATTAGTATCTTTAGTATTTAATATTATGATGAATGAATGAGATTGTGCAACTGCCAAACTAGTTTTTTATTTTATTTTTATCTTGCTAAGATTGTAGCAAGATTGTTCATACTTATCTTTTTATATGTTAAACAATCAGGTTTTAAATAAGCAGAACATAACCAAAACAATTTAATGAGACCTTCAATTTGAGTGTTTTATTATTTCATTTAGCATTACTATTCAAAATTCAAAATATATATACAGATGAATCAAAGCACTAAAATGAAAAAGGAAACACAGGAATTGAATATCTAAAACTTGAAGAATATTTAAAATTTTAAATGCAATACAGAAGGGAAATGGAGGTTATCAACCTAATCCAGGAGCCCTCACAATGACTTGATGTTTCTTTGATATTTTAAAAGTTGAATTTTGTATTAAAAGAATAATAACCCATTAAATTTATTTTATCTCTCAATATTCGTGCTAGTGATTTGAATGAAGTAAACTCAAAGTAATGGTTTCGAATGGTAATTTTTGGATATTGGATTCTGGTTACAATAGTTGTTGTAAAAAATAATACCTTATTTGTTCTTCCGATAAGTCTATAAAAATAATTTGTCGGTGATATTTTTAGATTTATCATGTTGTATATATCACCTTCTTGTATATTATTTTTGAAAGTTGAATGAAATTATTTCTTGATTGTTGCATTCAAAGATGTTTCCTGTGAGTAAAAGTCAAATAATTTGATAGTTGATCATTCAAAAAGATTTAAATATAGTTATTTTATTGAAAAATAAATATATTTAAATATATATATATATATGGAATTGAATGGTAATAAAAATTTTCAACAATTGCGATTGTATGCCTTTTCATCTAATAAAATCATGTCTAAAGAGATTGATTCATCATCAGTTTGTGTGGTGTAGACAGTACACATGCGAGCAACTTGAACTTTGATACTCCAATTATCGTGCACTGATTGTTAACATCTTCAACAAAAGTATAGTCCATCTAATTTTTTTTTTTAAGTTTGTATTTCAGATATACGGGGTTTTTTATTCTATAAAGCGAGTGAAACAAAAAAAAAATATTTATATTTAACTTTCTACTTCTACTTTAGATATTGGTAAATATATGTAGTTTATAAATAATTAAAAATGATGGACAAAGTCATGTGTCTTTGAATTTTGATCAGTTTTATTTTACTGAAATGAATTAAATTTAATATGTTGTTTTATTGTGTTAATTGACATGAAATTAAAATAATTCATTTGTAGTTATTTGTATTTGATATATAATTGTAATTGCATGATAATTAATATTTTGTAACTGAATTGTTAGAAATTTTGAATTTAAATTTTGAAACATAACACGCGAGATAACTCTCTAAGAGGGGTGTAGCTTTTTATGCTGAGATGGAATATATTTGGACATATGGAAGAAATTACTATGAGGTGGCAGTAATAGAGAAAGGAAATTTATTTTAAATATATATAGAAAATTTGATTCTGTAAAGAAAAAAAATAAAAATTTTGGTTAAGTACAAAAGCTTTGAAATATAAAGCGAATAAATTTCTTTTGCAATTTTAGAAAGTTTCATAATTTTGAAACTTTCAAAATACATTTTTAGATGTTCTAATTTTTTTCAAAAGTTACATGCATTTCAAATCTTTAAAATCTAATTTTTCGAAATATCAAAATTTTTGAAAGGTGTTTTCCTTAGCAGCTGCTTCTTTCAATATCGTCCTTAGTAGTTTGCGTGCAACAACCATGGTCATGTGAGGACTTATATTTGGTGGTGTTATGGCAGTGGGTAAAGCATGGATAGGATAATATTGTATTTGCCATCATACATCTTACATGCAATGTGGAAAAATACTCATATCTTGGCGAGCCATAATCCACGTGTTCATAAGCTCTAGGTATCTAATTACCCACACTTGTGCATGTCTCCCACATTTGAATTAAATTAACTAGATTGTGACCTGCGTATTGTACAGTAGGTATTGATATATTTTTACATGTGTGAGTATATATAAATTTTTTATTAAAATATATACTTATTTTTCAATATAAAAATAGATAAAATAAAAATATAAAAGTTTTTATAACTAACATGTATTATTTGTATCTTAAAAATTTAAGAGAATATTAAAATTTTAAATATGTCAACGTGAAATGAAAATGAATATTTTTTTCTTTCATAAACATTATTTATTTATTTATACTCTTTAAATTTTGGTTTACTTATACTATTGTTGCTCCTCAACGATTTTAGTTGAAGAATTAACCATAATTATTTTGATTGAATAATCTTTGAACATTTGTAATTAATAATGTTATATTGTTTCTTAATATGATATAATCAAATGTATTGTTAACTTGAAATAAGAGAGTCGGGATCAAATAACATTTTTTTAAAGCAAATATAAAAGTGTAAAGACACCATCGTGATTAATTGACATCTCAACTTCTATTTACTTATAACTATTTAGGCACCCTAAAAATATTATTAATAAAATAAAAAGACCGATAAAAAAATAGAGTTCTTTCTTGTTATGGGAATTAATATTGTTCAATCTTTTAAGAGAGAGTTTTGTCGTTTATTTTGGTCCAACTTGATTCGAGATATTAATCTTTGCAATTTTGCATGTAGGATATCATATTCACATAACAAAAGATCTTAAATGTATTTTACACAATAACTTTAAAAAACGACTTGTACTTTATCATTTTGTATCACAAAAGTAAACCAATCATAATATTTTACATTAAGATATTCATATAATAATGTTCCAAAGGTTTGTAATGACTTTTATAATTCTTTTTTTTTTAGAGAAATCGCTTACTTTTTGTAGTGCAATTTAAGTGAGGGACACCAAAATTGTAAGAATGAGGTTTCGAGTCCAAAATATGATAAAATTAATATAACTAGTAATTTACTTATAAAAAAATATGTTTCATCTATTAATAATAATATTGAATATGTCATTATTAATTTTTTTTTTTTTTGTGAAGG
>JBBPBT010000487.1:2189149-2206904 GCA_037974875.1 Cicer bijugum
TTATATTGAATTTAAAAAAAATCATATTTGTTCTATTTGAAGTTAAAATAAATAAATTTTTATGTATAAACTTTTTAAAATACTATAAACATTCTTATAAAAGATTATTTAAAAATTTTAAAGTTAAAAGACACTTAAACATATTTTGTTACCTCAGGAACTAAAATTGATTGTCGAATAATTTGTAGAGACTAAACATTATATATTTTTTTTACATAAACTAAATTTTATTTTTTGTGTAGGGACTAAAATTAAAATACTAAAATTTGGTAAAAACTAAAAACATACGTAATCCAAAATTAAAAACTAAGATATATAAAAGTATATGAGATACATGTTTATTTAAAGAATACATTGTCAATGTAAAATTATTGTACACTAACAATTAATTATAACATCTCACGTTATCAAACAATTAAATAACCACTTTTTAATAAATATATATTCTAAAACTTAATTGATTTGATCCAATCCATATTTTAATAACAATTATATAGTTAACCATTTATCTAGATATGACAACATTACTCACAATTCTGGGTAACAACTTGAATCCATATTGACTTAAATAAGAAAAACCTTCTTGAAGTTTGGCTTTCTTCTGAAATGCAAAGTCGAGAGGAAAATGTGGTGTTAATATCTACCCGGAACACAAACCTGTCTCATTAGTTATGTATTTATTAGTTTTTGCATATATCGACTCTTTCATTTTATTAATATTTTTCATACATATCCTTAACACAAAAAATTAATATTATTTGATTTAATTATTGTCTAATATTTACTCCAACTATTTTCACATATAAACAAATAGTATTCATACCTTTTGTCTCAAATGTAAACATATGTAACTTATTTTCACTCTATTTAATCTAAACCACGATTCAATTAACATAAATTTTATTTTATAATGACTTTATTACAAATGAAACAAATAATTTCGTGTGAAGAACACTTTTGATAATGCATTAATCTTTCTTAAGGAATCAAGAGGCTAATGCATTTACTAAATTTCTTAATAAGCACAAAATAGTTATTTTATTTATATTTGAGACTATTTGATATACTATTTTAATATATAAATTATAATAAATATGATTCTTGTATTTATTTTATTTTATATATATTGATTAAGGCGAGGTCAAGGAAATCTTACCCTATCATGTCGGGTTAGATACTTAATTTTCAAAGCCAAATGATCCATACGAATCGAGGCAGGGTGAGTAGGGGTGAAAATAATAGTTTGAGTCTAATGGACTAACTTATTTAATCTATTATTTTGCATAGGTCAAGTTGAGATTTTGGATTATACCATTCAAGTTGATCTAGTGTGCTTAATCTACTAAAATAAAAAAAAAGATTATGATAGAGTGCATCACGACAGATTGGTCCATCAGGCCAATTTAAAATTTTCATTTTCTATATAAAAGGGAAAATTATGAAATAAACTTAAAGAATAGAAAGAGGGGAAGGTAGGTGATAAGCTACAGTTTATTTGTTTTTATAGCTTTATTTAATAAGTTAATATGATATTTTTAATCCGATTTTAGTTCTATTTCATTATGCTTTTGCTTTATTTTGGTCACAAGGATAAGTGAAGGAATAAGTGAAGATTCTTGATGCAAAGAACATTGAAGTCAAGTGTTGCATTCATGGTCCATTGTCATCAATAAGATGAAAGAAAAGCAAGTTACAACCATAATTACGACATGGCCGTAATGGCGATTACGCCCATAATGGTTGGACGAGAAAAAAATGACAATTTGCCGCACCAAGGCAACGCGAACTACTATTTGGCCTTAATGTCCATTGCGGTCGCAACATACAAAACTTTTGCTGTTGAACAATTTTTCTTTAATGAAATTATAATGGTCCATCAAGGCACTTATGACTATAAAAATGGACGAAAATACTCGGTTTAAAAAAATTCCTACTTTCAATCTCTTGTTACTCTTACTTTTGTTCTTATAATTTTCTTAAAAAATATCTAGTTTCAATAATATTCAGTTTTCTAATATTATTTTATTATTTTCAATGTCTTTTATATTTTAGCTTTGAACCTACTATGATCACAAGTGAGTAAATTTCTTTTGTCTTGAGATTGTAGGATTTCCAATGATGGATCTCTAACAGTTTCTATTTCTTTCTTTTTGTCACAGATATTGATCTTTTAATCCAAGCTTAGTAAGAATCATGTTTGTACTTGGATATCAAATAATATGCTGAAAGGTGAATTTGATATCTAACCCACAATATCTAACAAGATAATCAAATCATGAAAATAAATTTTTGTTCTCTTGAAATCATAAAAGATATAATCTCTTAAAGGATTTTGCTGATACATCAATCATTAAAATAGGTTGGTTATTAATTTAAAATACTTTTTTGCTCTTTGAAAGAAGACATTATTTATAAATATTTTTTTTTTTAATTTTTAAGAGTTTAACACTCGTAATTTAGATAATATTAGTTTTATTGTATCCATCATTGTGAAAAATTACAATTCCAATGTTTTATTTTTATTGCGAATTTTAATTAAGAAGCCTTCTATCAAAAATTTCCATTTTAGTTAATCATCATAGTAAAGACATATTGGTACTCTTAAGAAACTTTTTGTGGAAACGATACATTTTACTACACGATAATACATTACACTTGCAGTATTTTCAAGTTTTTGACGTCATTGCTGAAGACTTTGTTTTTTATATCAATTCTCTTTTTCTATACCTATTAGACTATATTTTTCTTCTATTAATGATTGTTTTCTTTCTTTTAATGTGAAGTCTTGGGAATCTTTTCTAATCAATACTCAAGATAGAAAGATTTTTATATAGAAGAAGAAGAGAGAAAAAAAATTATGAACAAGAAAAAGATTTAAAAGTGGCTGAACATAGAACCTTAATAGAATATGTCTCTCCTAGTACTCCAAAACTGCACTCGAGTATTTTGCGCCTGAAGATAGAGGTAAATAATTTTGATTTAAAACATTTGATGTTGTTCATGGTAGAATAAAATCAATTCTCCAATTTTGAGACAAAATCCCATATTAAGGTTTTGATGATAATTAAACAAATGTTAATTAAGGCTTGTAATTATGATTATAAGTGTTTTGGTATTTAGCATGTGTATTTGAGAGTGTTAATCAAATATAGGTATCAAGCATTACAAAACAGATCATATTAAAATAAAGAAAGCTAATTCAGAGAAACCAAGAACGTTCTCCACATCCGTAAATTAATAAGAATGATATGATTCTTAAAAAAAAAAAATTAGATCCAGGATTTGCAATCTATTCTAGAATTTCATCAGAAATATACAAAGATCAATCCAACTAAGAATAACTCCAAGATTTAAAGGCAAAAGACTATGCTTCGCAAATAAGTAAAACAAGATCATTCTCCAAGTTAAACAAGTTGAACTACAAAGCTGACAGGTTGGAAATGACACCTCTTTTGTACTTTCAAATAGCCTGCACACATGATTCAAGACATGAGATCACTTCAGACAACTATCAAGGTCAGATTAAAATTCAGCTCATCACAAAGCATAGACAGAGATCGTTCTTGGTTTACAAGAACATTTTTGCTTTAAGAAAGAACATTCTTGCTTTATGGATGATCTTATCCACTTACTGACTCATGATAGTTGAACCATTCCCAACGGCTAAATGAGTTGTCATAAACCTTCTTGAAGCCTATAAGTAAAGCCTCAAGAGGAAGAACATATCATAGCTTCAAGTTCAAAGCAATACATTACTCATACAGTCATATTTGAATCCTCTTGATCGTCTCAATCATTTCTAAGTTTCAATTATGTTCTTAGTTTGATATTAGAATAAGTTTTTATTGAGTTCTAAATCCTAGAATCTACTCTAAAATACGAGTTGAGCATACTCATATTCTAACAATCTCAAAATCATCACTTTGTAACTCAAGACTGTATTGTTAACATAGCTTGAGATAGTTTGTAAAAATCATTTTATGTTTAAAAGGTATTGTGTAAAAATCCTTTCTGAAAGAGTGTAAGGTAACTTGTAAAAATCCCTTTCAAGTTAGAAAGGTATTACTTTGTAATAGATCAAGATTGATCTGTAAAAGTTCTATGAAAACCAAGAACGATCTTGCTTTGAACACTTAGTGGAAAATCTCTCAACTGTGAGGGCTGGATGTAACCTGTGTTGGGTAAACCAAGATATATCTTTGTGTGATATTTATTCCCTTATCTCTATTTACTTTTTATTTTCTAATCAATTTATATATATATATATATATATATATACACACACACACACATACATATATAAGTTAAAATTGTGTGTTTTCACTAACCAAGAACGTTATTCATTTATAGCCAAGATCAATCTTGAGCTAAATACTTTTAGTTTTAACGGGAATTTTAAATAGGGACAATTACAATTCCACCCCGCTTCCTTGTAATTGAAATTTTTACTTCCATTAGCATCAGAGCCAATCTCTAAGGATTAACACCTAAAAAGTGCTAGAGCAAAAGATTTAGGAAGAAAATGTCAAAAGCCAAGTACATTGCTAAAGGAGGGTCATCAAATAAACCACCTTACTTTGATGGCTCCAATTACTATTTCTGGAAAAGCAAAATGTTGTTGTTTATAAAATCACAAGACACATGTATGTTACGCATCATTACAGATGGAGATTTTATATGAAGAGTAGATCAAATCAATTTGACATCTGCTAAAAAGAAAGAAGCATATTGGACTGCAGAAGAAAAATCTATGGTACTTCTAAACTCAAAAGCTCAATTATTTTTATCATGTACTTTAAGCCGGGAAGAAAGTAAAAGAGTAGATGAATTTGATACGGCAAAGAAGGTATGGGACACATTGCTAACTCATCATGAAGGAACAAGCGATGTCAAGGAGAGAAGAATAGATATTGGCATACATGAGTTCAAATTATTTGAAATGAATGAAGGAGAGACAATCAATGAAATATACTAAGATTCACAACAAAAGTGAACAAAATGCATTCTCTTGGCAAAACAATTTTGTACAAGACATGGTAAGAAAGATCATGAGATCTCTTCCAATTATGTGGAGACCAATGGTAATAGTTGTAAGCCAAGACAAGAATCTTGAGGTACTAGGTTTGGAAGAGCTTATTGGAACTCTAAGGGCACATGAAGAGTTGCTACATGAGGACAAACCAGTAAAGAAAAGCAAAGTAATAGCCTTGAAGGCATATCAAAATTCACAAAACATGTCACCACAATCAAATGAGAAAAGTGAATCAGAAGATAGTCAAGAAGATGTTGATGAAGAAATTGTTTTTCTCACAAGGAAGATACATAGAATGATGAATAGAAAGGATCAAATCAAAAAGGGATTTTCAAATAAAAAGGAAAATTTCAAACCTGAAGTTGACAAAAGTTAAATCACTTGTTTTGGATGTAACAAATAAGGACATTATAAAACTGAATGTGCTTTGAACAAAAGAGCACCAAAGAAATTTCCTTTCAAGAAAATATCAATGATTGTGACCTGGGATGATTCTGATGAATCAGAAATTGAAGAAGTCAACTTATGTTAGATGTCAAACTCTGAAGATAAAGAGGTAATAAACTCTAAACCATGTCCCTTATGTGAACAAGTTGAAAAAGATTTTGATAGCTTAATGATTCAAACATGCTTGTTCAAAAATATAACTCTTTAAAAGATCAAGTTTTAAAAGAAAAAGGAGAAAAAGAGAAAGCTTAGATATCAAAATCCTCTCACATTAAGATATCAAAATTCTCCTCATGAACATTTGTCACATGAAACAAATTCCATCCATTCTAGCATCACCCAAATTGTTGGAACCAAGTTGGGTTTACTTTTAAAGCTTTGATGTTAACAAAAGTATTTTATGAAACCAATATATTTGACTTCAAAGAGTATGAAAAAAGATTCATGTTTTTGAAGAAAATATAAAATAAGATTTGAATCAAATTTTTAAATGAAGAAAATATGAAATAAAGATTTAATTCAAATTTATAATTGAAGAAAATCTAAAATAAGATTTGATTCAAATTTATAATTGATGAAAATCTTTGACCAATATATGGTCAATATTTGAAGAATATTTCATCAACATTTGATGAATATTTGAAGAATATTTTATTTTAAGAATTTAAAAAGCCAATCTACACAAAATAGGAATATAATCAATTTGAACAATTTATAAACTCAATCTACACAAAATAGGAACATAATCAATCTAAAGAAGTTACAAAATCAATTATGAACAAGGTATTCAAAACTAAACAAGGACTAAATTGAAGCCCGAATTTTCACTATAAATAGACCACTCAAGGCTGAAGGGGAAAAGCATCGAAAATCAGAAAATAGTAACTGTAACGACCCAAATTTTTTGACCCAAAAATTACTTAAAAATATTTATTTTCTTTTATAAACAACTATAATTTTTTTTTTATGAAATGAATAATTGATCATGTGAAAATTGGAAGATGCGTTAGAAAATGACTTGATATATTTTTTTTTTGCAAAAGAATATAATGTAATTTGCTAAAATATTATTCATTCATTTATTTGCAAAATTAATATTCCAATTGTTAGATCAATATTTATTTATGCTCCAAAATAAAATAAATTATCTTTAAGTGAAATTCAAAAGAAACAATGTTGACTGAAATTAAGGACATTCAATTGGAATAAAATCTCACTTCCACATTTTTATTAAAAGTTAATGATGACGAGTAAATAACTTTACAATGTACCACAAAAATTTTAGTAATATAAAACATTATTTTTAAATAAAAGTCCCATTTTTCCACGCGCGTGCACCAATCATTAATTCATGCAACTCAACTCTTTGAGATTATTAGTACCTAAATGTTGGTGTAAGGGGTCAGTTCATCCCACAATAAAATTAAACCAAATAATAAAATAACAACCATAAAATATGAATATAAAAATCCTTTTGTAATAAAAGATTTAAAGAAATTGATTATTTAATAGTTCTCAAAGATATATCAAAAGTCATAAAATGTATCTAAATAAGTAACAACCGTAGAGCAAATAGTTAAATAAAAATAAAAATAAAAATAAAATGTATATAAGTTATGCATGCTCCTAAACATATATGATCCGGATATAACCAGCCACATAGGCATCCACACAGAAGTCACTCATACCAATGGGGAAAAATTAAACCAGCCACACAGGCGTCCACAAAGATGCATATGATATGTTATGAAATGATAATAATGCTCAAAAAGTACATGACACCACTCACTTAAACAATCACAAATCATCAGTCACTTAGGCAACCACAAAGATAACAATATTTAAAACACAAATCACCCGTCACTTAGGCATCCACAAAGATAACAATTTTTAAAACACAAATTACCAGCCACCTAGGCAACCACAAAGATAATAATATTTAAAACACAAGTCACCAGCCACATAGGCAACCACAAAGATAGCAATATTTAAAACACACAACACCAGCCACTTAGGCAACCACAAAGACAAAATATTTTAGAATAAACTTTTTAATCACACAGGACATCAAATTTATATTCTCATGGATGTTCATAGTTATAGCTCAATAACTTCAACACATCAAATATGCATGTGAACAAGTATCTCAAAATCACCACTTTCATTTTAATAATCCATAAGATTCGATTTGACTCTGTATTATCAATAACAATTAAAACTCATATCACCAAGACTACAATAGCAACATAAATTTCATTCTCTCCACTGTAAAGTTTTCCGCATTCTAAAAATGGACTATTCATTAACGCATTTAATAATCAATTTTCTCATATTATGAAAATTAAAGAAATATAAAATTCTCATCAATTTCTTCAAGACACATATATTGTTCATAAAATTCAAGTTTTAATTTTTTAAATACTCAAAAGTCCACACTTAAAATCAAATACACATCATAATAAACCTATTACTAATTACATCATTATAAAAATTATAACTTTATAATTAAATACTCTAAAACATGTAAAGCACTAAATATTTTCACTACAAACATATTTATCAAGGTACAATAATAAAAATAATACTCTATAAATAATTTAATCAAGATAGAGGTATATAAAAATAAAAATAAAACAATCAAAGAATTATAATTAATTTCTTTACGACGAAAATAAAAATCAACCTTTTTCTTTTAAGACATCCAGATATCATATTAATATTTTAGAATCGCTAATTTAATATCTAGTCTAACTCTGCATGGGGAAAAGCCCTTACCTTGGACGCTTTCCTTCCATGTAACACTACATATCCCGCGAAAAACTCATAAAGATGAAGGAACAAAAGCTTAGAGCTTCCACAAGAAAGAGAGAGAATATGTGGGTGGTTGTTTGAGTGACTTAGAAAATATTTCAGATAAACAAAATATAATATTGTGAATGGAGACTGAAGCTGATTAGAAAAAGAGAATAATTTTTCTCATTGAGATTTATTGCACACATCAATAAGATATTCAATTGGAATAATATCATTCAATGACCAACCGTTATGAATTAATTTACGTACTTATTCGAGTTTGTTACACATTTTAGTAGATGTGAAATAGAAAACACATGGTTCTATAATTAAATGCTATTAAAAATAAAATATAGTGTGAATGATTAAATTTTGACCAAAATTGACTTGGTCGTTGTTCACTCTAAAAAATACCCCAACAACTAATTAATTAATTAATATAAATATATTTCATCAAATATTTAAAATTAAATGAACAATTACTTTATTATTGTCACACTAAATTAATTAAACAAAATGAAGTACTTTCACTAACTCTATTTTCTCATAGGTTAAATACTTACTTGGTCTAAAATAAAACTAATAAATGATACAACTTTTATAAATTATAATTTAATTAAATAATTTAAATAATGTTTTCATCAACTAAAATAAATCAAGTAAGACAAAATTATCACTGCAGGTAACGTATAAAAATAAAGTCAATGTATCTAACACATCAATTTCATGATTATCGAAAATAATCAAATAAACAAAATACACAGTTGTCCACGTAGAAAATAATTATGTCATAAATCGTTCTAATATAATTGTCACAGCAAAACAATTAAACAAAAATAAAGGTTATAACTATTCAAGTAAAATACGGAGTAATAAATTTTAATTTAATTTATTTACATGTAGAATAAATTATTAATTAAATAATGAATTACAAAAATTACTAAAAGATGCATATATAATATATATAAAAATATTGGGGTGTTACAGTAACTCAAGCTCAAAGTCCTCAATTCTTCTTAGAGTTCAAATAGAGAAACACTTGTTCAAGTTAGAAATGTTTTCTGAGTGTTCTATTTTAGAATGTGAGAGTTATTATTATAATCGGCTTTGTTAGAAGCAACTACTCAAGTTCCAATCTTTTGTATTCAACCTGATAGTGGTTTAGTTCCTTCTTCCATCGGGAGTTGTTGGGTTGTTAGGAGAAGAATTGACTTGTAGGGCCAAGGTGGTAAGTTCCTTAAAAGTCTGGGGTTGTAAGACTATTTAGGAAGACTGACTTGGAGGGTCAGGTACTTTGCAATTCAAGGTATTTGAATTAGTGGATTAAAGCATTTTGAATGAGGATTTGGATGTAGTCAAGTTAGTGATGAACCAGGATAAATCTATGCGTCAAATTATTTATTCGTTCATTGCTAGCTATCTCTGAATCTGATTGCTTCTACTCCAAGTAAGTCACCAAGACCAAACTACTTTTTTTTTATAAATTATCAAAAAGTTGTCAACTTCGGCAAAAACAATTCAACCTCTTTTCTCGTGTTTGCACCTTCAATTGGCATCTGAACTCAGTCTCAAGGTTGAGCACTTTACAGTGTTTGAGAAAAGATCCAACAGTTAAATATGTATGGATTCAGTGAAGAAGCTTCTCGAGGAAAAATCAATAGACCGCCTATGTTTGATGGAGAACGTTTTGATTATTGAAAAGACATGCTGAGAAATTTTTATATTTCACAAGATCCTAAACTTTGTGACTTGGTGGAAGATAGTTATATTGCTCCGAAGAATATCGATGGTATTGAAATTCCAATAAAAGAGATTAATGCTGATCATAAGAAGATGTACAAGATGCATCATAAGTCTAGAACATTCATGATAAATGCAATCACCTTCAAGGAGTTTGACAAGTGCACTAACAAGGAGACAACAAATAGTATTTATGATAGTCTAATTCTGACTTGTGAAGGAAGCAAGCAAGTTCAAAAAGCAAAGGCCAACCTCCTAGTCAAAAAGTATGAGTTCTTCATGATGGAAAAAGATGAAGAAATGGAAATAATGTCTTCCAGATTCCAAAACCTGGTCTCTGGATTACAGGTTCATGAGAAGAATTATATTACTGCTGATCATGTGAAGAAAATTCTTAAGAGTCTGACAAGCAAGTGGAGACCTAAGATCACTACCATTCAGGAAGCAAATCGTCTGAATACTCTAAAGAAAATGGAGACCTAAGATCACTACCATTCAGATCACATGAAATTGAGCTTGAAGAAGATGAGCCCGAGAAGAAGAACGAAACTCTGGCATTGAAATCTAAGTAGAAGAAGGTTCTAAAGGCAACATCAGAATCAGATGATAGTGATTCAGATGATCAGAACTTGAACTTAAAGGAAGAAGAAATTGCTTTCATAACCAAAAAAGTTAGAAAGACGTGGCAAACAGAAAGAAAAAAATTTCCAAAAGATAATCCAAGCAATACAATAGAGGGAATAATGATAAATATGACAAGAAAATCATCATCTGCTATGGATGCAATGAACTTGGACATATCAACTTAGAATGTCCAAATATGGAGAAATGGAAACATTAGAGGAAAGATTTCAGACCCAAGAAGAAAAGTTTGATGGCTACATGGGATAATTTTGAGGAATCCTCTGACGATGAACTAGAAGATTTGGCTATCATGGCTCATACCAACTCTATCTCTAGATCCAATATAGACTTTGACTCTAGAAATGAATCAGCAGATGAAGAAATTGAGGTATTTTCTGACTTTACTCAATCTGATTTAGTTATTGCTATAAATATTTTTTTTTAAATGAATCTCAAATTGTCTTTAAAACTGAAAACACTTAGAAAAAAAATACAAATCTAACTGAAAAATTAATGTCATAAAGAATCAAAGTGATAAATTTAAAACAGAAAATGCAACTCTGAAAACAAATATTACAGAACTTAAGACATATAATGTAACTTTGAAAATTGATATTATTGAACTTAAAACATAAAATGCAGATATGAAAATTGATATTGATGAACTTAAGGTTGAAAATCTAACTCTGAAAATTACCTATAGTTCAACATCAATTGGAAATACCACATGTAACTCTGATAAGCATGAATAAGTATTTAAATATTTTCTTGCTAATGGTATGGAAAGAAGCAAATATGCTTTTATAATCTATGGAGTTGGTAGAAATGGTAAAAAAAAGGTATAGGATTTGAAGAAATTGTAACTGATCCTAAACATATTCCCTCTGATATCTTGTGTACTATTTTCTCTAAGAAAGGTCACTCCAAATTATCTTGTCTCATGTTAAATAAAAGGAAAGATAATAAACCTTTCAAAACTAACAAACTAGGACCCAACCAAATTTGGGTACCTAAGAACAAAATTATCCTTGTTGCAAATATCTTCAACAATCAAGTTAAAATACCAATCATGGTACCTGGACAGCGGATGCTAGCGACATATGACAGGAGAAAAGTCTATGTTTCAAGATCTAACTTTGAGTAAATAAGGCACAATGACCTTTGAGTAAATAAGGCACAATTAGTAATGTATTTCCCCTTCTATTAAAGATGTCTTGTTTGTTTAAGGTCTTAAGTATAATTTATTAAGTATTATCCAATTAAGTGATAATAATTATAAAAGAGAAAACATATTTATAAGATTAATTTGTTTAGTCTAGAGAAACAAAAGGTTAAGTTTCTTATGTCAGTAAATGAAGAGAAAAGAATTTAGCACAAAAGATTAGACCATGCTAACCTTAGATTAATTTCAAAACTAAGTTTAGTTACAAAACTGAAATTATGTGTGAAGCTTGTCAAAAGGGAAAACAAACAAAATGTGAGTTTTAGACTTATATAGGGGCTTGTGTTAATGCCCCTTTCCTTGTTTTGAGTGATTATTCACCATTGATTGTGTTCTCTAGAACTTGATTAGAAATTCTTTTAAGGCTAAATTCTCTTCTAGTCATGTTTGAAGAAAAAAGCACTATAGGAATAAATTTTTTTCAAGTCTTAGAACTTGTTTGTTTTTTTTATATATTTTTCACTAGTTGTCCACTTTGAACTCTCCTACTTTATTGATAAAATCATTTTTTGAGCGCCTTTTTGAATATAGTGGAGCAACTTCTACTAAAGAAAATAAAACAGAGAAAAATGGGAGAAAAAAAAAAGAGATTTAGGGTGCTCTACTCATATTAATAGGTTGGACTCGTTACAAGTGAGATTTTTTCAGAAAAAATAGAGTACATTGAAAAATAGGAAATAGTCCCGCTTAAAAATAAATAAATAAATAAATAAATAAGAAAAGCTCGGGGTGATGAAGGATTGTTTGAATGTGTTAAGCTCCAATTGTCTAAAAAGGTTACTTGCAATTAGGGATGGGAATAGGCTAGGCCGTCCATAGGGGCCTATGGCTTGGCCTACTTATGGCCTGGCCTGACCTATTTAATAAAATGGTTAGGTTCAGGCTGTTTTTAAAGCCTATTTATTTAAATAGGTCAGGCTCAGACCTATAAAAAAGTCTGTTAGGCCTAACAGGCCGACCTATATATATTTATTATTTATTAATATTATTTTTTATTATTATATTAATAATATTATTTTCTATTTTAAATTCTACCAATTAGGCAATCACTTACTAATCATTTCATATTCAGTAGTCGTTCCATATTCGGTAGCAGTTCTATATTTGGTAGTCGTTTTATATTCGGTAACTGTTCAATTAGTCAATCACTTAATAGTTGTTCCTTATTTGTTTAAGAACTAATAATGGATTCGTTTAAAAAGACTTTTAAAAAGGCTTTCAGGCCAGACCAAACTATTAAAAAGGCCAGGCTTAGGTCGAAAAAAAAGCCTATGATAGGCCGTAGGCCAGGCTTAGGCCGAAAAAATAAATCGTAGGCCAGGCTCAAGCCTTTCAAAGCCTGACCTGGCCTATTCCCACCCCTACTTGCAATCATATGTTTATAGTCATTTGAATATCACCTTCTTTGTTTTCCCCACCTATTGTCCTTTAACCCCTTTATAACCTTAAAAAATGTTTTTGATTCATATAAGCTCTCATGAGAAATGTAGTGGAGATTTGGTTAATAGTCAAGTCAATGGTATGACATTCTACTTTGGTGAAATTTTGAGTAAATGTCCATTACACTGAAACGCCGAAATTTTTTTAGAGTTGTGTGTCCTATTGATGACAATTATATTTTAAGAGGAACCTAAGTCCCTAATTTGAAAGTAAACTTGATTATCCCTTTGTTTTGGAATTCTCCTATTGCTTGTACTTGAATTGGATGTTGAGTTCCCTATTCATGGTGTATGCTTATTCATAACTTTTACCTAAAGTGATTGCTTGAGGACAAGCAATGATTCAAGCACGAGGGAATTTGATAAGCTTGAATTTATTTATTTTGATAGTTTAATATGATATTTTAAATCCAATATTAGTTATATTTCACTATCCTTTTGTTTTGTTTTGGTTGCAAGGAGACGCAAAAGAATAAGTAAAGATTCTTGGCTCAAAGAACCCTACAATCCTACAATCCCAAGACAAGAAGAAATAAAGAAATAGAAATTGGATGTCAAATAATATAATGAAAGATAAATTTGATATCTGACCCACAAGATTGAACAAAATAATCAAATCATGAAAATAGATTTTGATTATCTTAAAATCATTAAAGATATCTACTCTTAAATTTTTTTGCTAATACATCAATCATGAAAATATATTAATTATTAGTTTAAAATACATTTTTTCCTCTTTAAAAGAAGATATGGTTATAATTGTTTATTTAATTTTTAAGAGTTTAACACTTATAACTTTGAGAAGATTACTTTTATTGTATTTATTATTGTGAAAAATCTAACCAACAACTTTATTTTTATTGCAAATTTTAATTAAAAAATAAATTCTATTAATGATTGTCATTTTAGCTAATTATCACATTTAATACTATTATCTAATTTCTTAATTATCATTTGATCAATAAAATCTTATATTTAAGAACAATCGTAGTATCGATATTCAGCAAACCAGTAAAAAAAAAAAATTCAATTACTATTTTCCTGACTTGCATATTTTCTCTATAGCCCGCCCAATAGTCTATTTTTTCGCTGCAACTAACAAACTTTAATTTTATGGCTTATTTGTAAAAAAACGATAGTGACTTTGGATGGTTAAATATAACGATCTAAAGTGGTCCAACATTCATATAATTGTCTCACAAAAATCATAATCTTAACTTTCTAAAAAGAATAACTATAATAACAACTTTCAACATATTTATTATTTTTAGAAAATTCATTATTTTAAACATCAATAAGGTTTCTAAAAATTTCATCAACAATCAAACTATCAGAACATAAAATTTTACCTAAATAAAAATAAGCTCTTTTAATTTATTGACTGATACTAATAAGTATTTCATCTATTTTAATAACCAACAATTGTAACTCCTTGAACTGATTAGATTGTAAAATTTCTAATCTAGAATCAATCACTTATTTTAAAACTAACGTTAACATTTTACAAATATAAAGAAACCTTTCAAATAGTAAGACTTTCCTAACATCTATTTATTGACGACAACAACAACAACGACAACAACAACAACAACAACAGCGAGGACAACGACAACGACGACAACAAAATCAACAACAACGACGACAACAACAACGACAAAGACGACGAAGACGACGACGACAACGATAACAACAACGACAACAACAACGGTGACGATAATGACAACGACGATAACGACAACGACGACAACGATAAACAACAGCGACGACAATGACAACAACAACAACGACTATAACAACAACAACAACAACATTAGAGGATTCATTAAAATCATCCCATGTATCCCTCAAACTCTTCTTCTTGGTGTTTTCCTTTCTTCGTATTTGAACCGATATTTTTAGGTTCATTGCATCCCTAACAGATGATGATTTTCTTGTCATGTTTATCATCCTTTCCTCCATTGGATTGCTTGGAATATCTTTGGTATAATTTCTTCTTTCTATTGTGCCACATCTTCTGAATGATCATCCTCTAATTATGTTGTTGCCTTTAGAATATTTATGTGCTTGAATTTCAATGACAAGATTGGTTGCTTCTTCCTGGGATCATCCTTTAAATGCTCAATTTCATATGATTTGAGAGAAGTGATTCATTTTTCCAACTTAAAAGTATTCATATCTTTTACGTCTTGAATGACACTTATCTTAGGTTTCCACTTGCATGTCAAACACATTAGTATCTTCTTCACATGATCAGCTATAGTATAACTATTTTCAACTACCTTTAATCCTAAGACCATAGTCTGGAATCTGGAAAACATTGTTTCAATGTCTTCATATTATTCCATCTTGAACAACTCGTAATTTTTGACTAGGAGGTTGGCCTTCGCTTCTTGAACTTGCTTGCTTCATTCATGGGTAAAAATCATGCTATTATAAATACTTTTGGTTGGTGCACTTGACAAACTCTTTGAACGTGATTGCATTTATCATGAATTTTCTAGACTTATGACGCATCTTGTACATCTTCTTTTAATCTACATACATCTCCCCTATTGCAATTTCAATAACATTAGTATTCTTTGGAGCAATATAACCATCTTCCACCAAGTCCCAAAGTTCATATCTTGTGAAATATAGAAACTTCTCAACCTGTTATTCTAGTACTCAAAATGTTCTCCATCAAACAAAGGTGTTATGTTGATGTTTCTCCAGCAGCTTCTTAACTGAATCCAAATATATTGAATCCTTGAATCTTTTCTCAAACACTATAAAGTGCTCAGTCTTGAGACCGAGCATTGATGCCAATTGAAGGGGCAAACACGAGAAGGGGGGGGGGTTTAAATTGTGTTTGATAAAGTTAACTACTTTTTGAAAATTTATAAGTAAATAAAAAAAACTAGTTAAATTTTGGTGACTTTGTTGGATAAGAAGCATTCGAATTTAGAGGTAGCAAACAATGAAAGCATAAATAGTTTGACAAATAGATTTATCATTTTTCACCACTAACTTGGCTACACCCAATTCCCTCATTCAAAAAGCTTTAATCCAAAAATTCAATAACCTTGAACTACAAAGCACTAGACCCTTCATGTCAGTCTTCCCAAACAGCTTGACAATCCTTAACTTTTGAGGAATAAACCTACTTGACCTACAATCCAAGTCTTCTCCTAACAACCTTACCACCCAAGTTAAGAAGGAATTAACCTAATATAGCGATGGATGCAAAAGATTGGAACTTGAGTAGTTGCTTCTAACAAAGCATATTATCATAATAACTTTTGCACTATACGAAAAGAAGACTAAAAAAATATTTCTAACTTGAACAAGTGTTTCACTCTTTGAACTCTTGAACAAATGTTCTTCAAAACTTGATCAAATTGTCTTCAAATATTGACCGTATCTTCTTTTCAACTTGGTCAAAAAATTTCTTCAATTATAAGTCTGAATCAAATCTTATTTTAGATTTTCTTCAATTACAAATTTGAATTGAATCTTGTTTTAGATTTTCTTCAAAAACATGAATCTTCTTTCATACTCGTTGAAGTCAAATATATTGTTGTCATAAAATATTTTTGTTAGCATCAAAACTCTAAGTATAAAATCAACTTGGTTCCAACAATCTCCCCCTTTTTCTTGATATTTCTTTGACTGTCCACACAGTGATCTGGTCCTTCGTGGTGAGCTATGGTGTACTGATAGTAAAGCTCTGATCTGGCGATTCAAGGTAGACCTGTGGTGGAGCTATGGAAATCCACGATGGCCTATCTATGCATCTCCGTATTGTGATGGTTTGTAGTGGACTAATGGCTCCACATAAATATTTTTATTATATTTTTTTGAATTTAATTGCTATCTATTTTTGATATAAAAATATTAATATTATGAATTAATTACAATTATTTATAAAAATAGATATTTTTTTTAAAAGTCAAATATTTTTATAATATAATCATTACGGTTGATTGATGGGTATAAAAATATTTTATACATTTATTATATATATAAATTAAATTTTATATTTAAATATTTAATTTTAAACATTTTACTATATGATTTCAATTTCATTAACCAAATAACATTACCTTATTTAAAATTATCTAATTTAAAATTATCTAATTTTAGTTTTAATATACAGGTAATATGTTATAAATATTTTCATGATAAATCTAAAAAGGAATCTTCATAAATATTTTCATTGAATTCTTATATTTTCCTAAAATAAAAACAACTATTGTCAATTTACCGTATATACAAAAAGTGCCAATAACAAAATATAGCACCCAAAATCATAGAACAGTTTTACATTAAGATATTTCCTCAGAAGTTAGAACACTGTTTCTGCAAAATAAAATTAAACATTTATTAAAATATCACAAAAACAAAGTTATGAACTGAGTTGCAACTACAACCACTACTTATAAAACCTTAACACAATTTCTTTCATCTATAATAAAAAAA
>JBBPBT010000487.1:2226514-2242087 GCA_037974875.1 Cicer bijugum
TTTAATTTATACATTATTATTTTATTTTAATTCCCCTTTTATTTAATGATGAGCAAAATTTTGATCATTCAACTAGTCCATTGAAATTACTAATATGTTTTAAACATCGTAAATAATTAAATAAGTTCACATATATTTTGTTTTAAAAGTCGAATAAATATATTATACTAGGTTACCCCGAAGACAAGTTTTGTCAATAATAACCAAATAATAAATAGAAATTAGTTCCAAATAAAACCATGACACATGGAATCAACTAAAAGAATTAGGAGCATTCATAATGAAGCATATTAATTGATTGCTCCACACTTTGCTAAAATTATTGGCAAAATTGTTAACTTTAGCTTTCATATAAGATCAAAGATAACAATCTAACAAGATCCACGATTCGAGACATAATATTACTATGTTGCTTGAAGACACGGAATAGGTGGGAATATATCTTTTGTTCTCAATTTCTTCTTCACATATGATTTGAAGTTTAGACGCTACATTGTGAGTGCATGACTCTTAATAATATTTATAGGTAAAACTATTTTAGATTGTAAGTACTTATCTATTAAACTCAACAATAATATTACTATTAAAATAAATTTTTACATTAATATTTAAATATTTGTGTGTATACTTCATACAATGTCCATACTCAAATACACTACTACGAGAGTAAAATTTGATTTTCAGGAGCCCAAAATAATATTGATAAGTTATTAAGATATTCCATTTTAGGGTTTTGGGAAACTCGTTTCATTTGATATCGTCTCTCCCACTTTTCTCTCAATAGCAAATTGTTATCGCTTATCTTGGCCTCTCTCTCTTGTATGCTCTTTCACATTATCTCTCTTGTCTTCTATATGACACTCATATCTTCCTATCAACCCCTACTTTGCTGCCTTGACGTGACGCGCCAATTTTTCACTCATACTATCTCTTTCTCATCTCCATTTTGCAGTCTCCCTTCTCTGCGACTAGCGCCAATGCTAAATCAATTTTAATAATCCTACTAATGTTGTTTTGTTATACACATTATAATATGAAGTAATGTAATAGTTAAATTCTATTAGACACATATATATTAAAACTCAATTTCAAACTTGAATGTCATTGGAGCTACAAATATTCATGTAGATTAAAATTTTGGAAACTAATATAAAAAATTAAATACAAGAAGAAAAAATTATAAGTTTTCAGAAGACAACATTTGTAGTTGTCTTTGTATCAAATTTTTCTATATTGTTTATCAATATCTTCAACCCTTGTTGGCTTTTGGCTTTTGACATTGTAATATAGAGTTAACCATGACTAAAATTTGACCTTTGCAAATACAATACCATATTGTTTAGTGATTGACCTTGTGACTTGTTAATAGTCATGGCATAAGAAAGATTATGGGAAATTGACTCCTAGTCAACTTAAATGACCACGATGATAGTGAAAGTCACATAGACATCCTAGATATCCTATATATAGAAATAGTTAAGTGTTGTTTAAATAGTTATATCATCAAAATCACAACAAAATAAAGTAGAGCTAGAATTGGAATCCTCACTCATAACATCTCTTAGTGTTTTATCAAAAGCTTCCAAATAATATCTATGTGTCATACGTGCTTCATCCCATATAATAAGCTTTGTTTGTCTAAGAAGTTAGGCATGGTCATCATCATCTATATTGCATGTGGAGTTGTCTAATGTATGCACCAGGATTTTAAACTTTGAATGCGTTGGTCGTCCTCCAAGAAGCATTAAAGAGGAAATTCCACTAGTTGGATGGAGAAAAATTATAAAATGAGATGGGGCAATCCTGTTTTTTGAAATTCAATTGCATACATGTCTGAAAGTCATCAAATTAGGTTTGTTATGAATGGTTTCAAAACAAATATTATACACTTTGGTTCTTTTTAACATTATATAACATTCTAAGCTAAAAGATCGAAGTGTCAAATATTTATAATTTATCAGATAAAAATGTTTGACGTTTATAACTTATGAGAATAAAACAAAATCAAAAAAACTTGATAAAACAAAATGAAATGAATGAAACTTAAAGAATTAAAATTAAACTTAAATAACTTAGGAAACCAAAATTGAACTTTTAAGATTTAACACAATTATTCTAACATATATATTTATATATATATATATATATGTTGGAACATATTATATATATATATATATATATATATATGTTGTAAATTTAAGTGGAAAGAAACTTGTTTTAGAACCACATTGGAAAGAATTTTATTTGAAATCCCACATTAGAAAACTATCATATTTTGAGTAGTTTCAAATCTATACTAAAGTCCCATATTGATTAGAAAATAAATGTGAGTTTACTTCCATCACTATATAATGAGCTTCAAAATATTGTGTAAAGTACACCAAAGATGGATATTTTACCAACCTTCTTTTTTCTCTCTCTTATATTATGCTCGCCTAATTTCGAGCCACTTTTCCCCTTTCTTTCTGTCCCTTCTGGTTTTTAGAGCGGTTATTATACCGTAGTCCCTTTCGGTTTTTAGAGCGGTCATTATACCGCAGTCCCTTTCGGTTTTTAGAGCGGTTATTATGTCGTAGTCCCTTTTGGTTTTTTAGAGCGGTTATTATGTTGCAGTCCCTTCCGGTTGGTTTTTTAGAGCGGTTGTTATGCTGCAATCCCTTCAGTTTTTGGAGCGGTTGTTATGCTGCAGTCTCTTCAGTTTTTAGAGCGGTCGTTATGCCGTAGTCCCTTTGTTTTAGAGCAGTCGTTATGCCGTAGTTATGAGTGGTCGTAGTACTATATTGCGAATGACTTTAATCGTCATATTGAGAGTGACTTTAAGCGCCATATTGAGGGTGTAATTCTAGAACGAGTTTTTACGGTGCAGTGGAACTCCGATACAATGAATCTGGGCTGTTTTATTCTGGGGACTTCGTGGTTGATAGTCTGTCTTGCACAATTTGGGCAGTGCCGCGAAACATCTTAAAGAAAGTGACCTAGTCCGCAACTCAACCCAGTAATATCTTCGGTGACATAAATTGTGATTTTTAAATAGTTTTTGAAACTCAAATTCCAACAATTTTAAGACGTTTCTTTCTGCCATGTCAAGATTACTGGATTTGGTTATGTTGCCTCTGGTTTCAATAAACTGTTTCAGTTTGAAGCAAACAGAAAAGGATTAGAAAGCTGGAGAATTAACCCATCGGAAAATAATGATAAGAATTATATTCTTAATGAAGTTGCTAACGATCTGTATAACTACTATAATTTCAGCAATATTGGTAGAGATATTTGAGATGCTATGAATAAATATGTAGTAAGCTGCTACCCAGAGTATTAGATGACTGATGACACACCCGTAGAGGCACACTCCCATAAAATTCAGAAGATAACTCATGGGATCATCTATTTAGGTACGTCACTCATGACATATTTAAATTAAGTGTTGAAATTTAATATGCCTCTTTATGTTTGATTGTTGAAATCAATAAAATGTATCTTTTTGCTACACATGTTGTGTGATTTTAATTTTTGACATGCTATACTATGTGGTGCGAACACATTTGATTTCAGAAAATATATTGTTTATTTGTTATGTTTGAATAGAGTTCTTAAATCTAAAAACAAAACATCTCCTAATGAGATAGTGAAGAAAGGACAATCGAAGTTGTCTTATTTTCAAACATGAGGTGGTATGACTTATGTCAGAATCTCCGATCCCGAGTGAATTAAACTCGCCACTAGAGCCTATGAATGAGAATTCATTGGATATGCGGTAAAGAACAAAGCATATATATTTTATGACCTAAATGCAAAAGTGATCAAAGAGTCAAATGATGTTGACTTCTAAAAAAATAAATTCCCTGTAAAATGGAGAAATAGTGGTGGCAGCGAACCAAGTTACGGTCCTGTTACAAGAAGCACTGAAAGCAGTAAACAAGGTGAAACAGAAACTCGAAGAAGTAAGAGAATCATAGTTGCTAAAGATTATGGACTAAAATATATGGCCTATAATTTAGAAGAGGATCCGACAAATCTTAAAGAAACTCTGTCATCATTGGATGTAGATCTATGGCAAGAAGCTATAAACGACGAAATTGATTCTCTAGAGTCTAACAAGACATGATATTTAGTAGACTTGTCTCTAGGTTGCAAACTAACAGGTTGTAAATGCATTTTGAAAAAGAAACTAAAACCCGATGGATGTATTGATAAGTACAAGGCACGCCTTGTAGCCAAGGATTTTAGACAAAAAGAAAATATAGATTTCTTCGAAACTTTCTCACCAGTCACTAGACTAACATCCATTAGGGTGCTTATATCACTTACGGCTATTCATAACCTGGTGATACACCAGATGGATGTTAAAACAGTGTTTTTTAAATGGTGACTTGGAAGAAGAAATTTATATGGAACAACTTGAAGGTTTTGTAATTCATGGACAAGAAGACAAGATCTGTAAGTTAGACAAATCTCTATATGGTCTTAAACAAGCTCGTAAGAAATTACATGAAGAGTTTGATAACTTGATTAAATTGAATGAGTTTAAAGTGAATGAAAGTGACAAATGTATTTACTACAAATTTGAAAATGACATTTGTACTATCATATTTCTTTATGTAGACGACATACTCATATTTGATTCAAACATTCATGCTGTAAAATTTTGAAATTATTGTTGTGTAACAACTTTGATATGAAAAACCTCAGTGAAGCGAATGTAATCCTTGGAATCAAGATTACTAGGTCAGAAAAGGGAATTTCTTTTGATCAATCTCACTATGTTAAAAAGATCCTAAAGAAATATAACTTTGACTATAAACCTGCTTGCAAACCATACAATTCAAGTGTGAAACTTTTCAAGAACACTGGTGATGGTGTTAGACAAACTAAATATGCGAGCATCATTGGCAGTCTCAGGTATGCCATTGATTGGACTAGACCTGCCATAGTCTACATGGTGGAATTTTTGTGCAGGTTTACTAGTAGACCTAGTATGGAACATTGGCTGATTGAAAGAGTCATGAGATACCTGAAAATGACCATGAGTCTCGGATTACATTATCAAAGATTTTCTATAGTCCTTGAAGGATACAATGTTGATGATTGGAACGTCTTATCAGATGACTTCAAAGCAATCGATGACAGTATTTTAATATATTGAGTGGTGTTGTATCTCAAAAATCGAAGAACAGACGATTTTGGCTCAGTCCATTATGGAGTCTGAAATGATAGCACAAGCTACTACTAGTGAAGAAACAAGTTGGTTGAGATACTTGCAAGTTGAGATCCCTATATGGGAAAAACGTATGGCAGATGTATTGATCCAATGCATTGAGAATTGTTATTACAACAATAAGAGACGACAAATTCGTCGTAAGCATAACATTGTTAGAATGTTATTTACTAAATGAGTTGTTATAGTGGATCATGTATGCACGGATGAGAACTTAACAGATTCTTTGACGAAAGGATTAGCTACAGAGAAAATCATAAATACATCTAAAAGGATGAGACTAATACTTATAGAGTCACTCATGATGGTAACCCAACCTAAAAGACTGGAGATCCCATGAATTAGGTTCAATGGGTAATAAGAAGTCGTGGAGTGATATAAGATGAACATGCTATTATAAATAAGAGAAGCATGATTCCTGAAGAGATGTTAGGATGAGGTAATAGAAACTCTTAATGAGATCTATACTCTACGTGGAGGGAGTACCTAACTACAAGAGTACTCTTGATAGACTCACCTATGTGAATGTGGAAGTGGGGCCGCTTCCTATGAAATTTTGAGGCAGAATTCCTAGAGCATTCACTACACTAGGATACACATGCAGGGCCATTAATGCATGGGCTTTTGAGAATACACCCTATGAAAAGATTGTGTGTGGGTTTGATGTCAAAGATAGAGTTCAAGACTACGAGTCACTCTTGTTGAATCTGAATTATTTATTATGCAAAGGTTCAAGTCAAGAAACACCTTTGTTTATGCACAATCTTATAGAAGCATTTGATGCTATTTCAGAAACATTTTTTTTTTAAATTCAAGTGGGGGATTGCTGGAACATAAGTATGTTATAGTGCGAATTTAAAAATTTGTTGAAGTCCCACATTGGAAAGAAATATTTTTTTGTAAATTTAAGTGGAAAGAAACTTGTTTTAGAATTCAAGTCCCACATTGGAAATAATTTTTTTGAGTAGTAAAAATGCACAATCTATCATATTTTGAGTAGTTTTAAATCTATACTAAAGTTCCACGTTGATTCGAAAATAAATGTGAGTTTACTTCCGTCACTATATGTAAGTATAGAAGTACGCCTAAGAATGGGGATGAATTAGGTGTTAGTGAGTTTTCGTGTTTTTAGTGATATGGAAGTTGAATTTTCTGAGTTTAATAAAGTGTCTACTAATAGTAAAGTGCAGTAAATAAATAAACACTTAAGATTTATCTTGGTTCCCCTTATAACCAAGGGTACGTCCAGTCCTCTTGCACACCACAAGAGATTGATCCACTAATTGTCAGAAAATGAACAACTCCCACCCTGGGATCCTTGCTACAAACTTCTAACAATACTTCTAAGATAGCACACCACTATCTTAGATTAATCTACTTTTAAGATAGCACTACTTTCCTTTACAAGTGATACAATAAGATTTGAATAAGAATAAGGAGAGGTATATTGATAAACAATCCAATAACAATTCAAGTACTTGAGAACCTTTCTGAATGATATGAAAATGAAATGTAAGTACTTTGTAAAAAATCAGAATTTTGTTCAAAGTTGTTCAAGGTATTGATTCAAGGATTGTGTCATTTTTTATATGAAGTTATGGGGTATTTATATTCCATAAACATCCCTTCAGATTCGTGGCCATTGATCCAAGAGGTTTGATGAAGAAATACAATGTTCTAGAGTCATTCTAGATCTAAAAAATTGTATTGTTTCTAGTTGTATTCGAATACAGGATATGTGTATTCGAATACACCTCTTTGTAACGTTCAAAAATATTCAAATTTTACATCTTGTATTCGAATACACATTGGTGTAGTCGAATACAGATTAGTGAAGATTTCCCACTGACTTGAAGACATTGTCGTAGTCGAATACAACTTTTAGATTTTTGTTTCTGACTTGCATTGTATTCGAATACAAGATGTTGTATTCGAATACACTTATATATTTTCTCAAAAATATGATTTTTAAGACTTTGTTAATATTGTTTTGACTTTTGAAAATACTTTAAATGCATATGTAAATAGGACTTGTTCTCATGTAATTGAAATATTGGTTTGTATCATATACCTTTAAATTCTATCATCTAATGTTTCGATTTGAAGCTTATTATGAAGATATTTGATCTTCTTTTTGATCTTGTTGCATTGACCATAATTGGTGATCTTTGTCTTCATCAAAAACATGTAGTTTACATTCTCCCCCTTTTTGATTATGACAAAATGTTGTTGTTGTGGAGAGATTGTGTAATTTGAATATTGCTCCCCCGTAATAGATGCGTACTCCCCCGTTGTATGTGATTAATTGAAAAATTGTTTGAGTACCTACAAGATTTGAAATGCAACAACAATACCAAATTTTCTCCCCCTTTTGACATGATCAAAAAGAAGGAAAAATATAAAAATATACAATTCCAAACATATAAACATAAATAAGGGTAAAAATACACATTTTTCTAGGAACGTGTATTCGACTACACATGGGTTGTATTCGAATACATGAATTTCTAGAAAATCATGTATTCATTATCGAATTTTTTTTTGCTGAAAAACTAAATTTTTGATGAAAATTTCAACATGTAAGGTACATAAATAAACATCAAGAATTTAATTCTAACAATTTATTAAGAGGAAACTTTAAATCTTGAAGAAAGATAAAAAAAAGTATATGTACCTTTCTTTACCCACACGTAATGCCCTTTTGGAACACTAATGTTTCTAATGTGATAGGCATTAGGTGTGTGACCATGAAGACCACAATAAGAACAAGTAGGATTAAATCTACTATTAGTAGCATATGTATGAGATTTATTTTGAATAATTTTCTTATTATAAAGATCATCCTTTTTCAGAACTATAATCTTTTCTTGATTAGATTGATTACTTGCTTTAACAAAAATAGTTTTGTTCCAATTTGGTTTATCAAATTTTGAATATCCAAGACCACTTTTGTTGTTTGAGTATCTTTGCATATTTAAGACACTTTCCAATCCTAATTGTCCCTTTTCGTACCGTTCAATGACCCTATTTAATTGAACAATTTTGAAAGAGAGGGAATCACATTTATTGCATGTAAAATTCTGTTTTAGTTTTTCAGAATTTTTCTCCATAATGTCAACTTTTTCTTGTAGACTTGATATTTGTTTCTTTTCTGTTGACACTAGTTTACACAGACTTTTACATTCAATAAGTAATTCCTTAATTGCGTTTTGAGCATCATTGTATTCTATAATTAATTCACTATTAGTTTTATTATGATAAGGAGAGTCTAAATTACTAACCTCTTCTTCATCATCTGATTGATGTGATGCCATTAATGCAACATTGGCGCATTCTTCACTTTCTATTTCTGAAGATGAACTTACTTCGTTGTCTTCCCAAGCTATGTATGCCTTCTTGAAGTCTTTCTTTTTGTTGGCATTCTTTTTAGCAAGGTTTGGACAATCCGCTTTGATATGTCTTTGTTTTTCGCATTCAAAGCAAGTGAAGTTTTGATTGGAAGTAGAACTATCGTTCTTTCTGAAACTTTTCTTTTTGAAGGTTCTGTCATTTTTAAGAAACTTACCAAATTTTTTAACAAGAGAAGTAATGTTTTCATCTTCATCTGAATTGTCGTCCTTGATTTGTTCTCTTGATTCGGTCTTTAGAGCAATATTTTTGGTCTTTTTATCTAGACTTTCATTTTCTATCCTTCCAAGTTCGATTTCGTGCTCTTGAAGTTTTCTAAATAGGGCAGAAAGAGACATTTTGGATAGGCTTTTCTTTTTGGATATTGCTGTCACTTTTGGTTGCCAGGCTCTTGTCAATGATCTTAGTACTTTTAAATTTAATTCATCATTGGTGAAAATTTTTCCAAGTGCTGTCAAGATATTGGTTAAGTGGGAGAACCTTTTCTGCAAGTCTAGAATAGACTCTTCGGGCTGCATTCGAAATAACTCATATTCTTGTGATAGTGTGTTGAGTTTAGATCTTTTTACCTCAATGGTGCCTTCATGAGTTATTTCCAATGTATCACATATTTCTTTGCTGTTTTGCAATGAGATATCCGGAAAAATTCATCCATTCCTAGTGCAGATTGCAATATATTCTTAGCCTTCTTATCGAACAACACTTTTCTTTTATCATCATCAGTCCAAGAATCTTTTATCTTAATTTCTTCTTTGTTATTGATGACAATTTTCGGAATGTGAGGCCCATTTTCAAATGCATTCCATATGTCATCTCCTTGTGCTTCAAGATATGCTTGCATACGTATTTTCTAGAAATCGTAGTGCTCTCCAACAAAACATGGTGGCTTGGTAGTGCTACCACCATCTCTAAAAACAGGTTGTGCGGAAGCCATGAAACCGACTAACAATTCCAACTGCATGAGAAATATCTAACCTTGTGCATACCATAACATACATCAAACTACAAACTGTGAATGCATAAGGAACCTTCTTAATCTCTTCTTTTCCATTCTCACTTGTAGGGCATTGATTAGAATTCAATTTAAAATGAGTAGCAAGTGGAGTACTAACAGGTTTGCAATTGCTCATGTTAAACCTTTCTAACACTTTCTCAATGTGATTGTGTTGAGACAACCGCAATTTATTATTCTTGCTCTCACGAGTAATTCTCATGCCCAAAATTTACTTTGTAGGACCCAAGTCTTTCATTGCGAAAGACATGTTCAAATCTTTCTTTAGAGATTGAATCTTCTTAGTGTCATGACCAATAATCAGCATGTCATCCACATATAACAAGAGAATAATAAAATCAACATATGAGAGTTTCTTGATAAAAACACAATAGTTAGAAGTAGTTCTATCGTGCCCATGTTTCTCCATGAAAGAATCAAATTTCTTGTACCATTATCGAGGTGCTTGCTTGAGCCCATACAAACTTTTCTTCAATTTACACACAAGTTGATCTTTATTTTTGACTTTGAAACCCTCTGGTTGCTCCATATAGATCTCTTCCTCCAAATCACCATGAAGGAATGAAGTTTTCACATCAAGTTATTCGACTTCTAGGTTCAAATTAGCTACTAACCCAATCACCACAGATGAAAAAATTTCATCAAAGTCAATACCTTCTTTTCTGATTAAAACCTTTCACAACAAGTCTTTCTTTGTATCTTGGTTGAGAATTATTCTCTTCTGCCTTTTATCTTGTATACCCATTTGTTCTTGAGTGATTTTTTGCCCTTAGGAAACTTTACTAAATCAAATGTGTGATTCTCATGTAAGGGACTCATCTCTTCTTGCATGACCTTCAACCACTTTTCTTTATCAATATTTGTAATAACTTCTTGATAATACTCTAGCCCTCCATTAGATCAATAACTTCTTGGTAATATCAATATTTGTGATATCATAGACTCATGTGGAAGATACCTTTGAGAAAGTTGACGTTCTCTATTAGATCTTCTCAACTCAAAATCGCCTGGTGACTCAGCTAGAACTTACTCATCATGGTACGGTACATGGTCATCAGTTTCATTCTCATCATATACTTGTATATCTCCCCCATCAGTAAAGGTTTCTGTAGAGGGCTTAGGTGGAACATCAGTGTAACTTCTGGAATTTGGTTTCTATTTGTCAACTGGATCCCACAAACTATAAAAAAAAATTTCATCACCAAAACCAACGAATATACACTATTTGGATTTACTATCAAGTTTGGACCTCTCATCTCTTGGAACACAAACAAAACATCTGCAGCCAAAAATTCTCAAATGACAGTAAAAGACATATTTCCATGTCCACACTCTATCATTATATCACCATCAAGTGAACTACAAGGAGAAAGATTGATCAAATCCACTCCATTGGTTCACCCCAAAAATAATTTCGATAATTTTGCATGAGAGAGCATACATTTGATTCTATCATTAAATGTACATTCATTCTCTCTACAACACCATTATACTAAGGTGTCTTTACTACTATTTTCTCAGGCTTGATTTCATGTTCTCTATAATACTCTTCAAATGTACCTCTATATTCACCATCGTTATCTGATCGAACACATTCTAATTTCCTTCTCTTTTTTGTTTCAACACTTGCATGAAAATACATGAAGACTCCAAGTACGAGGTCATTAGATTTCAAAAGAAAGACCCACACTTTTATATGGTGGTCATCAATAAAAGTAATAAAATATAATGCACCACCAAGAGATTTATTTTAAGACCTTGAGTTTTAATTTCTAATTTATGTATTTTTGGGGAATTTTGTGTTGAAATTATGAGGCATTTTAGCCAAGTTTATTGGTATTTTATGTGTTATATGCCAAAAATATCTTTTAGGAGCTCCGATTAAAATTATTCGTTGATGAATAATTTTATTTATTTACAGTGAATCTTTTGTCGAAAGAAATTTTTTCTAAAATGCAGCGTTTTTCTGGAAAAATTCATATGTCGATTGAGTTGCGACAAGAGTAGATATTTTTATTAAAGTAGTTTGGGAAGGGATGTGTAATGATGTTTTTTTTAAATATCTTTATATTTAAATATTTGTTTGTTTGGTTGGTTTTAATTAGTTAATTATATATATATATATAAAGCCAAGAAAAAATATTCCCTGCTTCAAGCCTCCTTCTTCTTTCTTTTACTTCAAGAAAAAAACCAAGTGTTGGAAGAAAAGAAAAAAAACTAAAACAGTTCTCCTGCCTCACGAGTTTCATCTTCTTCCTTCTCTATTTCCAAACCAAGCTTCATTTTTTGTCAAAATCGTCAAACACAAATCCTCACTTTCCTTCTAGATCTATGCTCCCTTGCGAGAAGTGACAGAAGGGAAAGTTGCTCCTTGCCACGCTGCGGTACTAGTGAGCTAGTTTTCGTAGCGACGATGCGAGCGAAAATTTTACCAGAATTAATCATGGTGCCGTAATTGGCTGTTAAAGGTACCGTTCATGTAACGGCTCCTTCCAAACTTTTATTTTGCATTTAGGACCTTATATGTGAATTTGTAGAAAATATGTTTTATGTGTTTGAGGTATATTTGTGGAAAAATGAATTTAATTCGATTTTATGAGTGGATTAGTCGGATTTGAATTTGGTGTGTTTGAGGTGTGGTTTGTGGTAATTCATATTTGGTGGGATTGATGTATTCATAATTAATATTATGAACTTTTGAGATGTGTTTGATGTGTGGATTTGTGAAAAAATGAATTTAAGGTGATTTAAGTGTGGTTGAGGAACTTGTTTTGATGTGTTTGAGGGGTGGTTTGTGGAAATTATGTTTGAAATTGTGGAAATTAATGGGTGAATTATGATTGTAATATGTGGAATTGTAGTATGGGTGATTTGCGGATTAAATTAGGTGGGAATTGAGAAAATTGAAATTGATGGGTGAATTGTTGAATTAAATTTGAGATGATTAATGAGTGAATTTTGTGGAGATTAATTTGGATGTGATTATGTGCTCATAATTGATATTATGAATGATTTTGGTGTGATTATGTGTGATGTTGGGGTGATTAAGTTTTGATGTGATTATATGTTCAAAATTGCTATATGTATGTTTAAGGTGCGTTGAGGTGCGATTAAGTGGTGACCATGATGGATCACAGTGTTTAAGTGGTGATCGCGATGGCCCATGATGTTTAAGTGGCGACTGCGATGCGCCACAATGTTAAGTGGTGACCGCAATGGGCCACAGTATGGTTCCATAAGTTGATTGGTTCATCTTATCCTTACGAGGATTTAACTATGGAGTTTGTCCATAAGAGACTACACTAGTGTTTGTTCGTGAGAGACTGCACTAGTGTTTGTCCGTGAGAGTCTACATCCTAGTAAATCGTGTTTTTCCGTGAGAGATTGCACTGGTGTTTGTCCGTGAGACACTACACCCTAGTAAATCGTGTTTGTCCGTGAGAGACTGCATTGGTGTTTGTCCGTGAGAGACTGCACTGGTGTTTGTCCGTGAGAGACTACACCCTAATAAATCGTGTTTGTCCATGAGAGACTGCAGTGGTGTTTGTCCATGAGAGACTACACCCTAGTAAATCGTGTTTTTCCATGAGAGACTGCACTCGTGTTTGACCGTAAGAGATTGCACTTGTGTTTGTCCGTGAGAGACTACACTCGTGTTTTTCCGTGAGAGACTGGACTCGTTTTGTCCGTGAGAGACTGCACCCATGTTTGTTTGTGAGGAACTGTACGTTTAGGATTTACGCCCCTTGTTGAGGTCTTTTGTTTGGAATTGTGGTGTAAAACTTGTGATAGGCTACACATTAATAAATCGTGCGGGCCTGTGATAGGTGGCACCTTGGTAATTAGTATTGGTTTGTGAGAGATTGTACAATTACGATTTACACCTCTCGAGGAGAGCTTTGGTTTGGAATTTCCGTAATCATGCATTTTGGCATATACGCATTACATTAGGGTGCTTGGCACATGAGTCATGTTTGATATACTGTGATGATTGTACATACATACTCGGTTGTTGTGATTTTGTGCCATAATTGCTAAGTGTGATTGTTTGGATTTGTGTATAAGTGTTGATTGATTGCGAAACCTTTTCGAAACTGAAATCTGCATTATTTTGCAGTGGTATTCGAACACAAAGTGCTTGTATTCGAATACATTTAAGTGAGTTTTTCTATTGACTTAGCACTTATATTTGACTACGTCTCGTGGTAGTCGAATTCAATTGTGCAGGTTTTTTCACTAATTTCGCACTTGTATTCAGTTGTGTTGTTTTTGGCTACTGACTTGTCCTATTTCGTATCTGACTACATCTTGTCTCGTATTCGATTACAATTGTGCTGATTTTGCTACTGACTTATGAATTAGCAGTGTATTCAAATACAAGGATGCTGTATTCGAATAGGACAATGCGGTTTTGTTAAAAACTTCATTTTTCAACTTTGATTATGCATGTTTGGCATATGAAAACCCTTTCAAGGAGTATGCTAAGTTGAAAGGTTATTTTGTGCATTTGAAATTTAAATGCTATGTGATATTTGTTAATTTCGGTTGGTGACCCTTTACAATTATTGTGGAAATATAGGTTTTGCCCTCAGAGTCTTGATGGAAACAAAATTGGAGGAGGCTGAGTGGGTTCAATCCCGATTTGACCAATTGAATCTCATAGAAGAAAAAAGAATAATAGCCCTATGTCATGGGCAGCTATATCAAAAAAGACTTAAAAAGGCATTCGAGAAAAAAGTCCGTCCTCGAGTGTTTCAAGAAGGGGACTTGGTGTTAAATCAGAACATCAAACAAGCAATTGATAGAGAAGGACCAAGGCAGACAAAGAAAGCAACTACACAAATAAAAAAACTCTACAAATACATCTCCATTTTGTTTTAAAAAAAAGGAGGATCTGAGATTAACATCACTAAAAAACGCACAAAGAAAGATAAAAGGAGAAAACCAGAGAGAGTGTCAACAAACAGAGAAGCAAAGGTATTCTTTTCTCTTGTATAATAATTTTGTTTAATCGTTGTCTTCACTGTATGATCTCTATTTTGTTATTAAAAATGTAGTTTTTATTTTTAAGATAACATTATGAATGAAATATAAAAGTAAGATTAGAAATCACAAACCTATCATGGCCGCGTTGCACCGAACGATCACCCTTTTTTGTTAGCGCCGTCGCGTCCTCTTTCTCATTGAGCCTGAGATCTTTCGTTTCAAAGCACATGAGCCGATCATCCTTCTCGGAAAACACCATTTTACTGACGTCGATATGCAAATCGGAGTGAAGGGAGGAGGACACACTTCTTAGATCTATGCCATCAGACAGAGCATCGCCAAAGCACTTTCATTCGTGGTTCATGGATTTGCCTCTTGCAAGACTTCATTATTTCTTCTTTCTTTCTTTTCGCAACCTTCTTCTACTACTGCGGCCGCCCCTTATTACTTGTTAGTTTAGGGTTTTGTTTAGTTTGGGAGCTAGGGTTGCTACTAAGTGTTTTTTTTTAAGTTGGGCCCATATTTAAATAAAAACTAAACATGTTATTTAGACTCAACCCATTTAGAGTTAGTAAAAAAAACTAAACATGTTATTTAGACTCAGCCCATTTTATCTTACTAATCTCAGCCCATTTAATTATTACCAATCTAAGCCAATTTAAATCTAGTCATTTTGTTTTATTTTATTTTTATTTTTTATTTATTCTTTTAAAAAAATGTTTAATTTTCTTCATAATAAATATCAATTTCATCGTTAAAAAATACAAATAAACATTATATTAAAAATTAATTAGATCTTAACTCTTTTTAATCTTTGAGTTGTAGAACACAAAGTGGTACAACTTTTGATAGTTCTAGAACTCTCTTTATTTTATTTATTTATCTTATTCATTTTTTTATTCATTCATTTATTTATTTTAATGAACTAATCTAAAGTCAACTTATTTATTAG
>JBBPBT010000487.1:2242271-2256324 GCA_037974875.1 Cicer bijugum
ATTTATTTATTTTATATTATTTTATTTTAATCTATTTATTTAGTCATTCATTTATTTTATTGAACTAATCTAAAAACAATTTATTTATTAGATGTAACTCTTTTTTTATCTTTGAGTTTGTTAGAGCACAAGTAGTACAACTTGATAGTTCTAAAACTCTCTTTATTGATTTATTTATTTTATATTATTTTATTTTAATTTATTTATTTAGTCATTCATTCATTTATTTTAATGAACTAATCTAAAAGCAATTTACTTATTAGATGTAACTCTTTTTTATCTTTGAGTTGTTAAAACACAAGTTGTACTACGTGGTAGTTTTGAAACTCAATTTAAAAATCAAGAGTAATAAAATATATTTTTAGAGGATTAAATTAGATGTGACATCTTCTTTATTCCTTGAGTTTTGGGACAAAAATTGTACAACTTGATCGTCCTAAAACTCATATTATAAAATATTTACTCAAATCAAACTCTTTTATTTTTTCTATTTTTGTCAAAACATTTTTTTATCACAAGATAAATTTTCTTTAAAACACACTCAACACATCCGTATTTTTTACCAAGAACTACGTAGCTTTGATTTCTCCATCGCACCGGAAGATACGTAGGAGCAAGATCGTATTCTTGTCAAGCACATAAATAAAAATTTCTTTTTTTGTCCCTTATTTGTTAAGTACCTATTTGTTTCAAAATCATATTTTAAAATAGTAATAATTATTATTTATATTTAATAAAAAAGAAGAATAAATATACTGAAGTTAAAATTAATCTTGCACAATTAATTATAGGTAACCGTTTTTAACGGATGTCGTAGGGTGCTAATACCTTCCCTATGCATAATCGACTCCCGAACTCCAATTTGGTTTCAAAGACCATTTTTTCTATTTTTAAAGGGTTTCCCAATATTTTCCCTATTTTAAAATAAATTTTGGTTGCGACTCCATTGAATTCGAGAAACACTCGAAAAGTTAGTCCGCGACAGCTGGCGACTTCACTGGGGACATTTTAGAGAGTCATGCCTAATAAATTAATTGTGCATAATTTTTTAACTTTTTATTTTTATTTTTATTTTTGTTTGTTTTTTCTTTTCTTTTATTTTATGCACTTATTATTTCTTAATAAGTATTAGTTGGCATTATAATATTTTTTTTAAGCTTGTTGATTATTCTTATTTATTTATTTATTCATTTATTAATCTATTTATTTATTATGTATATATGTTTTATTATCGTCATGGAGTTATTAAATTATACTTATTCCACACCCTACACTTTTACTAAGACACACACTTATGAATGGAACCCTACATCCCGGGTTTGAACAAAACTTAAGTTTAGTTTCGAGGTTGTGTAGTGGTAGCCTTCTGGATGTACATCTTGTTTGGTTAGCATGAAAATCTCACCTAGAGTTTGATCTTATTGAGGGCATTGTCACTCCAAATAGTTTACCTATTATTGTTGACAATATTCCAAAATAAGATTATTGGCTCTAGGAACCGTGTTTAGAACTATAGAGCCACCCTTGTGAGATTTTCACTGCATAAGCCGATAGACCATTTCATCATAAGAATATTTGTATAAGTAAAAATACCTCATATATTCATTCAAAATGTTATGTATTCACAACTGTCATTCTACCTAATTGCATTCATATTTCATGACATTGTTTCTTTTGAAAATAAATTGGCATTTTGCATCAATTTTTAGGATTGTTGGGGAATCATAAGAATCTTAGTCTCGTGTTAAATTAAAGTAGACAATGGGATCAGAAAAAAGAAAAACTTTACTTTTAAAGTTCAAACAACTTGATTTGAAAAGTTTAAGAGACATCTGCAATAAAATGAAAACTATACAACGTGATAGTTTCTTTCTCAAATATGGGAAGATCCTAAATCTCTTGGCAGTAAATGTGCAAACAGGGGCCCTCACGGCTTTGGCTCAGTATTACGACACTCTCTTAAGATGTTTCACCTTTCAAGACTTTCAGTTGGCCCCGACATTAAAGGAATTGGAACGAATATTGGGTTACCCCTTAGAGAGAGGAAATCCTTATCGATATACTGGGCAACCACCGAAATTGGATGCAATATCTGAAGTATTGAAAATCAACATAAGAGAGTTGGCCAGTACAAAAGAGGAAAAAGGAGCTGTTCATGGCTTTTCAAGGAAATATCTAGAGCAAAAGTGTCATGATTTAGCCGCTAAAAAAGAATGGAGTAGTTTTATAGATGTTTTGGCTCTGATTATCTATGGCATTGTTTTATTCCCGAACCTTGATAATTTTGTAGATTTTGCTGCCATCAATGTCTTCTTAGCTTTTAACCAATATAATCAAAATCCAGTTCCCGCGATTCTTGCTGATGTCTACTACTCTCTACATATGCGGCATGAGAAGAAAGGGGGAACAATTTTGTGTTGTGCTCCAGTGTTGTATACTTGGTTCATGTCTCACATGTTCAAAAGAGGGTATCATATTGGAATTAAAAATAATCGTGAATGGGCTCAGAGTATAGCTAGCCTTACCGGGGACACAATTTCATGGTATCATAGAGAACAAGGGGTGGAGTAAGTAATATGTCAATGCGGAGATTTCCCAAATGTGCCTCTCATGGGAACCAAAGGATGTATTAATTATAATCCAGCGGTAGCTTTGAGACAGCTTGGCTACCCTATGTTTGAAAAACCAGATGATAAGTCATTGGAAGCTTTTATTTTGCACAATACGGTTATGGTAGACTCACCGATGTTGCGAAGGATAAGTCGAGCTTGGGAAAAGGTCATTAGAAAAGGAAAAGTACTTGGATGCAAAAGTTGCAGCACAAAAGAACCTTACCAACAATGGCTCAAAAATAGAGTCCAAGAAATCAAGTTGCCTTTCCACAGTACACCTTCGAGTGATCAGGAAATATCTGAACCTACTATTGCTACCAATGAAGAGATAGAAGAACTCAAAGCATTATTGTTGAAATCCGAAGAGGATAAAAAAGAGCTTGAAGCAAAGTTAGAAAAAGTCTCCCAAGAGAATGAGAATTTACGATCAGAAAACACTTGTAAAAGTCAGTTTATTGAAAGAAGTAACAAGAGGTTGAAAGTTGAAAAAGGAAATAAACTTGACATACAAGATTGTTTGAGAGGTGAAAATGAAGAGTTAGATGTGCGAAGGCAAGAAAAGAATGCAGCTATTGAAGAGGCCTATATGTGGAAGCAGTTGTGGACAAAATCAACAAGCTCTGAGAAGAAGATAAAAAAAGAGTTTGAAGATTTAAAGAAACAACTGAAAGAAATGGTAGTTGAGTATGAGAGTCAAGTAAGAAATGAGAGGCAACACAATGAAGAAATTGAAGAATTACTCTCAAAACATCAAGACGCACTAAAAATAGAAATGGAGAATTCTAGTGAGCTGAAGAATTACATTGATTACCAAGAAAAGATCTATAGTGACCTAAAGGACGAAACCATATATTGGGAGGATCGATTTATGACGTTGCTAGGTCAATTAAAGAATCAAGAGATTTAAATATGATGTACTCTTTCTCTTATCAATGAAGGATTTTCTATTTTGATTTCCAGTCCTCATATTTTCTTCACAAATTTTTTTTTTGATATTACCTAAGGCGTATGATTCCCCAATATCCAACTATCATAATTCACTAATTGATTTCATTTCCATCACATTCATATTTTAATATTCATTCAAAATTTTATTCTATTTATTTATTTATTTATCTTATATAAAAAAACAGAAAAAATCAATAAAGTTGATTCTCCGACACCCTTATAGAACGCGCGCGAACTCTAAGATCATGGATGAACTTGAGCAAAACCAAGAGGTGATAAGAGCGGATGTCAACCAACTGAAGGAAAAGGTCGATCGAATTCTGGAAGCTATACAGGCTTTGGCAAGGAAGGAGAATACAGATGGGGATCCTCCGATTGTAAATGAAGAACACGAAACTACTCCTTCTCACCTACCGGGTTTTACCCCGACTAACCAACAATTCCGCACAGCAACTATGCAATTTCCTATATATGGTATCCCGCCTGGTTATACTCCGCCTGTAATCATCAACCCTATAGAAAATAATCCAAACCACACAGCTGCCAAACCCCAAAACTTAAACCAATCACAAATTCCTCCTCATCTGGGATATGTGCCACCCCAAAACACTATACCCACAGAAAATATTCCATATAGTGTACCTCAAATGCCCCATTTTGATGCTAACGGGAATTGGCATCAATCTCACATTGGGGATGACACACAATCAAAAGAAAAATTTCATGTCTTAGAGGAACGAATCAAAACAATTGAGGGACATAATGTGTATGGTCTCGAAGCTTTCGACATGTGTTTGGTTCCTGACATGACTATCCCTCCAAAATTCAAGGTTCCCGACTTTGAAAAATACAAAGGCAACACATGTCCTAAAAATCATCTAACTATGTATTGCAGAAAAATGGTTTCTCATGCTCATAACGATAAGCTTCTCATTCATTTTTTTCAAGATAGTTTGAGTGGGGCATCATTGAGTTGGTGTATGCATCTTGAGCGAAGTCATATTCGTTCATGGAAAGACTTGGTTGATGCCTTCTTGAGGCAATACAAGTACAACATTGACATGGCCCCTGATAGAATGCAATTACAAAATGCATTGAAAAAGGACAACAAAGCTTTCAAAGAATATGCGCAACGGTGGAGGGAAATGGCATCACAAGTAGAACCTCCATTATCTGAAAAAGAAATGGTTGGTATGTTTATGGGTACTCTCCAATCGCCTTTTTATGATAAGATGATTGGGAGTATGTCATCAAACTTTTCTGACCTTGTCATGATAGGAGAAAGGATAGAAAGTGGGATGCGGAGTGGCAAGATTGTATGTCCAGCGACTAGCATAAAAAGGCCCCAACCGACATTCACAAAAAAGAAAGAAGGGGATGCTAACACTGTAATAGGAAACCCGAGAGTCTCCTATTTTCCACCCATCAATTCTTATCGACCCCCAAACTTCCAGTCCCTGATACCACAAGCTCCTTACATTCCTTATCCATATGTGGCTGCAACCACACAAGCCTCATACCCTCAATATCACCCTTCAAGACCACCTTTTTATCAACCACCACCTACCGCATTTTCCCAACAAGGTCAATGGAACCCAAGTCCAATCTCAAATCACTACAAACCACCTATCAATCAAAAAAGGGTAACCCGTTTTGACCCAATTCCTGTCACATACAGCCAATTATTGCCTCACCTACTCCAAAATTCAATGGTAGTCCTGAGGCCAATGAAACCTCTAGAACCACCATTCCCAAAATGGTATAATCCTAACGCCAAATGTGAATACCATGCTGGAGCCGTGGGGCATTCCATCGAAGATTGTCAAGCCTTAAAAACTAAGGTACAAGAATTGATCAATGCAAAATGGCTTACCTTTAAGGAAAATGGTCCCAGCGTGGGGAATAATCCTTTGCCGGGTCACGGAGATTCTATTGTCAATCTTATTGAAGAAGAGATAGACCAGTATACAAAAGATAATCACGTATTGACCATGAAACCATGCATGAAAAATGATAGATCTTTTCCAAGACCATTGGAAATCCTCTATAGAAAAGAGAATTCAAAGCCAACTCATAGTAGAAAAAATGCAATAATTGTCCAAGCACCAACATCTTCTCCTTATGAAAACAACAAGGCGGTACCATGGAGTTATGAAGTCACATCCCATTCAGTCAACCACCAATCAGGCGATAGCTCTAAACATGAAGGGACTGATGTCACCAATATTTCAGAGATTGGTGGGATGACCCGTAGTGGTCGAGTATACTCTCCTGAACAACTTAGGAAAAAGGAGGGTTAGGGAGAAAAAGGGAAGGAGACTGTGTATCACGCCATAAAAGGACCGGATATTTGCAAAACGACAGTGCCTACAGAAGAAGCTAATGAATTTTTGAAGTTTATAAAGCAAAGTGAGTATAAGGTGGTAGATCAGTTAAATCAAACTCCTTCCAAGATATATATTCTTTCTTTGTTATTAAACTCTGAAGCGCACCGAATGGCACTGATGAAAATTTTAAATGAGGCCCATGTGACTCATGATATCACTGTCGACCAATTTGATGGGGTTGTCGGTAATATCACCGTCAGTAGCAGTTTGAGTTTTAGCAATGTTGAATTGCCAGTTGAGGGGATGGAGCATAACAAAGCACTACATATCTCTGTGAGGTGTCACGATCATATTCTTGCACGAGTGCTAGTTGATAACGGTTCATCGTTAAATGTCATGCCAAAATCAACACTATCAAAACTATTTGTTGACGGGGCTTGTTTGAAGCCGAGTAGTATGGTGGTAAAAGCCTTTGATGGATCCAAAAGACAAGTTGTTGGAGAGATTGACCTTCCGATTCAAATCGGACCCCATATCTTTGGAATAACCTTCCAAGTGATGGATATTAAGTCGCGTATAGTTGCCTTTTAGGGAGACTGTGGATTCACGCTGCTGGAGCAGTAACATCCACTCTCCATCAAAAGCTAAAGTTTATAGTAAACAATAAGCTGGTGATAATATTTGGGGAAGAAGATATGATAGTGAGTCATCTATCTTCTACGGGATACATTGAAAAAGCAGAGGAAGCCATTGAGACTTCCTTCCAAGCATTAGAAATTGCCAATGTTGTCTTCATGGGTGAAGGATTTCGTTTAAAAGAACCAAAACTATCTACCACATCATTGAAGTCTACAAAATCCATGTTGGAAGGAGGAGCTTTTGTTAAATTCGGGAAATTGATAGAAATACCAGAAAAGAAGGATAAGTACGGGTTGGGATATGTACCTACCAAAGCTGATCAAGAGAATGCTGTAAAAGAAAAACGAGAAAGCAAGCTAGCTCGTCGGGAAAATCGGGTACCAAATTCACAAAAGATTCCTATTTGTGACATTCATCAAACCTTTCAAAGCGCCGAAATAATATATGCTGGTCAAGTGGCTGTTGTGGAAGAGGATCATGTTGATGAAGATACTCTTAAATTGGTGTACCCTTGTTCGCCAAATACCAATCTCAACAATTGGAATATCATTGAGTTCCCCGTGTTTGCTAATTCATGTTCAAAGTAATTATGTATTTTAACTCCTTTTGCTCTGCCCAAGGCTATAAGGATAACTAATAGGGCATATGTATTTCAATTCTATGCTTATTATTAATAAATGCATTTTGAATTCTCCAGTTATTTCCGTTTTCCTCTTTCTTTTTTTTAGCAATCTTTATTCATATTTTTTTTTCCTTTTTCTTCTTAACTTAAACAATGCAGATTCGAAAATGAATATGTTGAAAATAGCAGCGCTAGAACTCTTTCTTGTAATTTTGAAAACCCAATTAATCACGCTGATAAGGATTGTGAAGACGACTGTGAGCCTCCCCCAGAACTGGAAAAGTTAATTGAACAGGAAGCTAAGATAATCCAACCATATCAAGAACCTATTGAGGTGATCAATTTAAGGACTGAACATGATAAGAAAGAAATTAAAATTGGTATGTCTATGAAAGAAAGTGAACGAGAAAAGCTGGTCAAACTTTTATTTGATTATGTGGATGTCTTTGCATGGTCATATCAGGATATGCCTGGACTAGACACTAACATAGTTGAACACAAGCTACCACTCAAGCCTGAATGTGCTCCAATTAAGCAAAAATTGAGGAGGATGAGGCCAAATATGTCACTTAAAATTAGAGAAGAAGTCAAGAAGCAATTTGATGCTGGTTTCTTAGCAGTGGCAAAATATCCTCAATGGGTAGCTAACATTGTTCCGGTTCCAAAGATAGATGGAAAAGTTCGAATGTGTGTTGATTATCGGGATTTAAATAAAGCTAGTCCAAAAGATGATTTTCCTTTGCCTCACATTGATGTCCTAGTAGATAGCACTGCTCAATATTCTTTTTTCACCTTCATAGATGGTTTCTCAGGGTATGATCAAATCAAGATGGCTCCCGAAGATATGGAGAATACTACATTCATTACACAATGGGGGACTTTCTGTTACAAAGTGATGTCATTTGGACTAAAGAATGCTGGGGCAACCTACCAAAGGGCAATGGTAACTTTGTTTCATGACATGATGCATAAAGAAATAGAGGTCTATGTGGATGATATGATTGCAAAATCCCGGACTGAAGAAGACCATGTTGTTAACCTTCAAAAGTTATTTGTCCGACTAAGGAAGTTCAAACTCCGTTTAAACCCTTCTAAATGCACTTTTGGTGTAAGATCAGGCAAGTTATTTGGGTTTATCATTAGTCAAAAAGGGATAGAAGTGGATCCAGATAAAGTAAGAGCAATACAAGAAATGCCCGCTCCACGCACGGAAAAAGAAGTTCGCGGCTTTTTGGGCAGATTGAATTACATTGCCAGGTTCATATCGCATCTCACAGCTACATGTGAGCCGATTTTCAAGTTGTTGCGCAAAGACCAAAAGGTTGAATGGAATGAGAATTGTCAAAAAGCTTTCGAAAAGATTAAGCAATACTTGTCAAAACCTCCAATATTAGTGCCCCCAGTTCCTAGAAAACCACTTATTATGTACTTAACTGTACTTGATAAGTCAATGGGTTGTGTACTAGGGCAACATGATGAATCTGGTAAGAAGGAACATGCTATTTATTATTTGAGCAAAAAATTCACCAACTATGAAATAAGATATTCACTACTTGAACGAACATGTTGCGCATTAGCATGGGCCGCTCGTCGGTTGAGGCAATACATGTTATGCCATACAACTTGGTTGGTGTCTAAGATGGACCCAATTAAATACATCTTTGAGAAACCTGCTCTTACTCGAAGGATTGCCCGTTGCCAGATGTTGTTATCAGAATATGATTTGGTATACGTTACACAAAAAGCTATCAAAGGAAGCGCCCTAGCGGAGTATTTGGCCCAACAACCTGTAGAAGATTATCAATCAATGCAGTGTGAATTCCCAAACGAAGGTATCATGATTTTATTTGAAGAAATCGAATCATCTGATAAAGAAAAATGGACTTTGGTGTTTGATGGTGTTTCTAATGCATTAGGGCATGGGATTGGAGCCATTTTGATTTCCCCAAAGAACCAGTTCACTCCATTTACGGCTAGATTGTGTTTTGATTGCACAAACAACATTGCAGAATATGAGGCATGTGTCATGGGCATTCAAGTAGCCATTGAATCAAAGATAACAGTTCTTGAAGTATATGGAGACTCATCTGTGGTCATCCATCAAACAAAAGGAGAATGGGAAACTCGAGACTCCAAATTGATTCCGTACCATACTCATATCAAAGAATTGGTAGAACACTTTGAGCATATCACTTTTCACCATATTCCTCGAGAAGAAAACCAATTGGTTGATGCCCTAGCCACATTGTCATCAATGTTCAAATTAAGTGACGGTCAGGGTGTGCCGGTCATAAAGATTCAACAAAAGGATAAGCCAGCATATTGTTTATCGATAGAAGAAGAGTCTGATGGCAAACCATGGTTTTATGATATCAAATCCTATATTAAAAATAGGGAATATCCATTAGGTATTTCAGAAAACGACAAGAGGGTTTTAAGAAGGCTGTCAATGAACTTCTTCTTAAATGGTGATGTGCTTTATAAGAGAAATCATGATATGGTTCTCCTCAGATGTGTGGATCAAGTAGAAGCAGAGAAAATTATGCAAGAGGTTCACGAAGGTTCTTTTGGAACTCATGCAAATGGGCACGCAATGGCAAGAAAAATTTTAAGAGCTGGCTATTATTGGTTGACTATGGAATCTGATTGCTTTAATTACGTAAAGAAATGTCATAAATGTCAAATCTATGCTGATAAAATACATGTACCACCCACCTCTCTGAATGTTTTAACATCACCATGGCCGTTTTCAATGTGGGGGATGTATGTTATTGGACTCATCGAGCCTAAAGCTTCCAATGGTCACCGGTTTATCCTGGTAGCTATTGATTATTTCACAAAATGGGTTGAAGCCGCTTCTTATGCCAATGTGATGAGAAGCGTGGTTGTCAAATTCATCAAACGAGAATTGATTTGTCGATATGGCTTACCAAATAAGATAATCACTGACAATGCGACCAATCTGAATAATAAAATGATGAAGGAGTTGTGTGATAGTTTCAAAATTCAGCACCATAATTCTTCGCCATATCGTCCAAAAATGAATGGAGCTGTAGAAGCAGCAGATAAAAATATCAAGAAGATCATACAAAAGATGGTAGAGACATATAAGGATTGGCATGAAATGCTTCCCTTTGCATTACATGGCTATAGAACCTCTGTTCGTACCTCAACTGGGGCAACTCCTTTCTCATTGGTGTATGGAATGGAAGCAGTACTTCCCATTGAAGTTGAAATTCCCTCGATCAGAGTCTTGATGGAAACAAAATTGGAGGAGGCTGAGTGGGTTCAATCCTGATTTAACCAATTGAATCTCATAGAAGAAAAAAGAATAATAGCCCTATGTCATGGGCAGCTATATCAAAAAAGACTTAAAAAGGCATTCGAGAAAAAAGTCCGTCCTCGAGTGTTTCAAGAAGGGGACTTGGTGTTAAAGAAAATATTGCCCATAAAAAAGAATTCTCGAGGAAAATGGACCCCAAATTACGAAGGACCATATGTTGTGAAAAAAGCTTTTTCTGGGGGAGCTCTAATACTTGCAGAAATGGATGGGGATGACCTTCCACTTCCAGTAAATTCAGATGCAGTTAAAAAATATTATTCTTAAAAAAAAATGATGGGCTCGCTAGGTTGAAAACCTGAAAAGGCGACCTAGGCAAAAAATTAGAGCATCCCGATGGATTGAAAACTTGAAAGAGCAGTCCATGCAAAAGTTAGGGATAAAAAAAAATTAAAAAAAAATAAAAAAATCAATCAAGCATTTTAAACTGGGGCAATTATTATTGGAAGCTGATTATTAGGATTTCTAAATTACAAGAATGACTAGCGTTTGTTATGTCTCGACCTAAGTTAAACATACTCGTCCCCACATTGTAACCCCTACCCCAATTGTTTTGTTTTCAATGTAACGAATGTACATTTTCCAATATTGTCATTCGATATTGTACGTTACACTCTTTATATACCCATCCAGTTTCATTATTGAGTGTTCTATTGTTTCAAAATTCTATTTTATAATAATAAATATTGGAATTTGAAATATGTGAAAATATAAAAGTATTTTAAATATTTTGACACTTGAAAATATATACACGGGAACTCGTTTGATTTTCAAGATATATGAGTGTGTGAAGAATAATAAGGAGGGTAGTCATTTTAAACAATGGATTTTTGCTTCACTTCGAAAAAGCGGTCATTCGATAGATACGAAGAGTCGTCATGTGGAAACAATATTTGTCTTTATTCATCCATTGAATCTTGGGACAGAGAAAATCATAAGGATCGGGGAATCAAATAAAAGAACAAAAATTTATCTATAATGCATGACACATAAACCATACATGATCCATGCATCTTCATTGACACTTTACATATACTCAATGCATCACACACGCATGAATCATTCATACTTTATCGTTTGAATTGTAAGTATCATATACTTATCCTCTTTGTCTACCTTCAAGATTGGACTAATTACGATCTACGCATCGGTAACCAATCCGAAGACAATCACTTTCATTTCTATAGATCTATGCATCGGTAACCAATCCGAAGACGATCAATTTTAATTTCTATAGATCTACGCATCGGTAACTAATCCAAAGACGATCATTTTTAATTTCTATGGATCCACGCATCGGTAACCAATCCAAAGACAATCACTTTCATTTCTATAGATCTATGCATCAGCAACTAATCCGAAGATCATCACCTTCATTTCTGTTGATCTACGCATCGATAACCAATCCAAAGACGATCATCTTTATTTTTGTCGATCTACGCATCCGTAGTTGATCTGAAGACGATTATTTTGCACATCTAAAAATTTGCATCATTCTCACTTAAACATTTCAAATGTATGTGTTTGTTATTGGACAAAATTTAGGTCCTTATATTTACTTATCTTTTACTTGATAACATGAAAACGAATACTATTGTTATTCTATTTTCATATTTTTCAAGTAAAATATAATTAAATAGGGCAGCTGTAGTACCCTATTTAATTAAATAGGGCAGCTGTCTTTTCCAATGATTTAAATATGGGAATTTCAAATTCTAGTGGGGAAAAAAGAAAATACGAACTAGGCAAGAAAAGCCTAAGAAGCTGAAACCTCAACAAAACAAATAACTAGAATTAGAGCTTGCAAAAAGGTATTTGGTTGAAGTCTTAGTCTTAGAGGGAATTCCAAATGACTTGTTTACTAACAAGAAAAAGAGGGGGAAAATATAGAGATGTTAGACTCAAGTCTATAGAAGCAATGGGTGGTGTTGGTCCATGTAGTACCCTAATTTTGTCCAAGAATAAATCAAAAAAGGAAAATATATATTAAAAAAGGAAGTAAATATATTTACAATAAGTAATCTCATGAATTTACAATACCAAATCAAGCAATAATTTATAAATTACAATTACAATCAAATTACAACCATAAATATTAAATCAAATTAAATTACAATAAGATTTAAACCAAACTAAACTAAGTCAGCCTGCTTTGGCTCTGTTTTGTTGCTATTGTTGCATCTCTGTTTCTGATGCAGTGTTTAGCCCTGTGTAGTTGTTGCCTTTTTGTTTCATATGCAGTGTCATTGACCTTTGCTTTGTAACTAATTAGAGAAACATCACAACATTTTTTTTAAGTCAGTTTTGGTACACTTTATGCAAAACTAAATGACAAATTTTTTAGTTTAAAAAAAAAGAAACTAAAAGACAAATAAAAGCTCAGATCAGAACAAATAATGAAAGCATCAAAGATGCAGAAAAACACAGATGATGAGCAAATAAATCAGAACATTAAACAAGTAATTGATAGAGAAGGACCAAGGCAGACAAAGAAAACAACTACACAAATAAAAAAAACTCTATAAATACATATCCATTTTGTTTTAAAAAAAAGGAGGATCTGAGATTAACATCACTAAAAAACGCACAAAGAAAGATAAAAGGAGAAAACCAGAGAGAGTGTCAACAAACAGAGAAGCAAAGGTATTCTTTTCTCTTGTATAATAATTTTGTTTAATCGTTGTCTTCACTGTATGATCTCTATTTTGTTATTAAAAATGTAGTTTTTATTTTTAAGATAACATTATGAATGAAATATAAAAGTAAGATTAGAAATCACAAACCTATCATGACCGCGTTGCACCGAACGATCACCCTTTTTTGTTAGCGTCGTCGCGTCCTCTTTCTCATTGAGCTTGAGATCTTTCGTTTCAAAGCACACGAGCCGATCATCCTTCTCGGAAAACACCATTTTACTGACGTCAATATGCAAATCGGAGTGAAGGGAGGAGGACACACTTCTTAGATCTATGCCATCAGACAGAGCATCGCCAAAGCACTTTCATTCGTGGTTCATGGATTTGCCTCTTGCAAGACTTCATTATTTCTTCTTTCTTTCTTTTCACATCCTTCTTCTACTGCTGCGGCCGCCCCTTATTACTTGTTAGTTTAGGGTTTTGTTTAGTTTGGGAGCTAGGGTTGCTACTAAGTGTTTTTTTTAAGTTGGGCCCATATTTAAATAAAAACTAAACATGTTATTTAGACTCAGCCTATTTAGAGTTAGTAAAAAAAACTAAACATGTTATTTAGACTCAGCCCATTTTATCTTACTAATCTCAACCAATTTAATTATTACTAATCTAAGCCAATTTAAATCTAGTCATTTTGTTTTGTTTTATTTTTATTTTTTATTTATTCTTTTAAAAAAATGTTTAATTTTCTTCATAATAAATATCAATTTCATCATTAAAAAATACAAATAAACATTATATTAAAAATTAATTAGATCTTAACTCTTTTTAATCTTTGAGTTGTAGAACACAAAGTGGTACAACTTTTGATAGTTCTAGAACTCTCTTTATTTTATTTATTTATCTTATTCATTTATTTATTCATTCATTTATTT
>JBBPBT010000487.1:2263718-2274318 GCA_037974875.1 Cicer bijugum
AAAAAAAAAAAAAAAAAGATGCTAACCGTTTAATAAATCGAAATTGATAAAGTATTGCAATTGGATTTAAAATTATGATATAAATATTTACTAATAATAAATTATTGATAAAGTATTTACTAATAATAAATTAAAATAAAATAAAATAAATTAATGAATTATAAATTAATTTTATATTTTAACTATTATTATTATTACTATAAATAATTATTATAATTATAATTAAAAATGATTAAATTATATTATAAATTTTTAAAAAATACATTAAAATAAAAAATAAAAAAAAATATACATCAAATTTGAGTAGATGTACCAACAACGTTTGGACAATATTTTCTAGTATGACCAAAGACCCAACATAATTTGTATTTTATTGATACTCTTTTTGTAGTGTCTATTTTTGTTTTAATGTGTTTGCTCTTTTGGCGACATTTCTTGACTCTCCGCATTAGTTGATTGTGACATACCTTAACACCTTCATATTGTGGTCAATATCCTTTGTTTGCTATGAGTTGAAACACTTCATCGTAGACTTTTAGTATCGTTTCCACCTTGTACACATCATGTATAAGGCTCCAATAATTATATTTTATGCTACAACATGTTGCTATCACATGTGAACAATGCATATGTTTAGCTTGATATTTTCCACAGTTGCACCATTTGTTAGAAAGGTTTACACTGAAATGATCAATTGGTCGCCCTCCTCTTGGAACTACATTCTCGTGGACCATGAAAGTATGGTTGCTCCTATCAAAACTATCCACTCTATGACTATTGGATTTACTTATTTCCAATTTTATAAAGTTTATGCAAGTTTTTGTGTATACTTGACCATAAGCTACAATTGATGTGTGTCGTTTTTCCATGGTTGTAAACAGTGTCCCTGCTTTAAAATAAGTTGAGGCCAAAGTAGTGATGGGAAGGTTGTGCGGGCCTTGTAATATTGCGTTGATCGACTCCACAAGTTTGGTTGTCATCTGACTCCAACGAATACCTCCATCGAATGCTTGAATCCAATCTTGTCGAGGTATATTGTCTAACCATTTCAAAGCCTTCAGGTTTACTATGTTGATTTCTCTGCGGTAGTATCGATATGTAGGCTCATTGATCAAATAACATGTATTGAAATAGTAGACAATGTATTATTACACTAACTATATAAATTAATAATGAAAATATTAAAAATTACACTAATTATAAAAATTAAGAATGAAACTATTACCCATAGAAATAACTTTTTTTCTTCAAAGCATTGTCCTTAAATTCCCTTGCAAAATTTTGTGAAATATGTCGGACGCAAAACATATGCTTTGACGGAGGATCTTGCATTATACTTGTACATATCATGTTAGAATCAAGCTTCATATGATCTTGTGACAATGCAGAATTTGTGCATGTATGAGGCACATTCAATTTACCAATCACCCACAATTTACTCTTTTTTCATTTTGAAGCTCTGCATCTAAACAAACAATTTGGACTTGAACAATAAATAACATATCTTTCTAAATCTGATTTTTGTACCATAAAATTCAATAGTTGACGATGTTAGTGAAGATGCATCTGTATTAGAAAAATATGCATCGTGTTGAGCATATATGCTACGTATGATCGGAGAGTTATTGATGCCTGACAAATCCAAATTGGAACCACAACCACCAAAGGACATGAAAATGTACCATGAGGTCGACATGAGGCGTGGGATTGATGATAATCGGAACTGAGTTTGGAGGAAAGAAATTAAACATTAGGACGAGCGCCATAATTACGTGTTGGAAGGTAACATCGTATAAGGTGTTTTATGTCATAGCACATAATATATGATTTGTTTTAGACAACACGTCAAATTATTTATATCTTTAGAATAATATCTTTGTGATTTCCGTTTACAACTGTCGTCATATCCTCATGCACAATCGACCTCCCAATTAACCCCACAACAACAAAATACAGTAGGATCGTCTTTATCATCACCTCACCTACGCGTCCCTTCTGAAGTTCCATGTTATGATCCACCATCGACTTAGTATTACATTCCATCAGTGCCAGAAATACCAACCCCCGATTATCTGATAGAACATGGGCTTTTCTATAATTTGTTTGGAAATGAGTGTGCAACTCATGAGTCGGCTTATGTTGTATTTGATTCGATGTATAATCTTCAATCTCAAAATTTTATGGAAGTAGGTGGTAGTGGTTCTAATCCACCTACAACTTATATTGAGGAAAAATATCAAAATCAGGATGAACCAAAAGAACCTCAACTCGTTCAGAGAGCTATACGAGTTCAACGACATCCTAAATATGGAACTGAAGATCATTTAGGTGGACATAACAATGAAAAGAGGAAGAAGAGATACAACAAAGAGACAACCACTATAGGGTTTCATAACATAGAATGAACCAAAATTGTTGTTAATAGGGTTACAATGAGTATATATATATAAAGGAATAGAAATATCTAAAATACCCTTACTACTAATATATAATAACTGTCTAAAATACCCTTACTACTAATATATAATAATATTATCTAACAATTATTATATTAATAATATTATTTTCTATTTTAAATTCTATCAATTAAACAATCACTCATTAATCATTCCATATTTAGTAGTTGTTCCATATTGGGTAACGATTCAATATTTGATAGTCGTTCCATATTCGGTAGTTGTTCCAGAAGTCAACCACTCAGTAGTCGTTCCATATTTGTTTAACATATAATAATATATGTGTTTGTTTCAGAAAAAATCTATTATTTGAAACAAAAAACTATTTTTTAGGGTTTAAAGGATGTTTATTTCAGATTTTTTTAAAATTATTTTGTTAGAAAAATTATTTTTAGTTTAATACTTGTAGATATGTACATTGATATTGGTATGTGGAAAGCTTTATTAGTAAAATATTTAAATATTTAAATGTGAATAAGACTTTTAAATAGAATTCTAGGTCATGCCAAACTTCAAAAAAGGTTAGACCAAAAAAAAAAAAACCTATGATAGGTCGTAGGTCAGACTTAGGCCTAAAAAATAAATCGTAGGGCAGACTCAGACCTTTCAGAGTCTGACCTATTCCCACCCCTATTCACAGGTATACGAACTAGTGATATATAGTATTAATATATCAATTACCGACATTTTTTTAATAATATTTATTAATTACTTTAATAATTTTGTTTATTATTTTTCATGTTTTCAAGCATAATTAATACTTATTACTTTGTAAGATTTATTTTGATAAATAATGTATAGGTTTATATTATTTGACTTGTTATATGTTATTAGATATATTATAAATGTAATTACTATGTTATACCTTAAAAATTTAATCAACCAATATAATTTGAATCAAACTTAATTGAAAGATTTTGTAAGAAAGTAAGTTAAATCGGATTGTATGGATATTTTAGAAAAAATTTTTGAATGAATGATTTTTTATTTTAAAAACTAATCTATATTGAACATAAAAGTGAAAATTATATGTAATATATACATGTTTCATGTAATAATATGTACTATATTATTTTGTAACATATTAATAAATTTGTGGTAATAGGGTTAAGAAAACAACATGACGATGCTATTATTGTCAAATTTTTGGGAAACGATTTAGGTTTCAATACCATGAGAGGTCATTCAACAAGGTGGATGGATGTTGGGTATGGATTCTTCGTGATCCGGCTTGATCCCCTTGTAGATAGGGAAAAGGTTATTTGGAGGGCCGCCATGGATGGTGTTTGATCATTGTTAAGCAATTCAATCATGGAAGATTGATTCCATCCTCCCACTTTCATAATTATAAAACTCATGTGTAGGTTAAGATTCTAAGCTTGGGGATGGAGTACTAAAACAAGTGCATCCTTCTTGCACTTGCCTTCAACCATAGGTGTGAGTGTAAATTTTCTTTAGAATATACAAAGTATTTTGATGTATGACAAAATTAAATTAGCATAGATGTTTTTGTGTACATTTGTTGACTCTCTAATTTTCAATATCCAATTAAAATCTTGAATGAGAAAAGCTACTTTGAAAATATTATATTGTTGTGTCTAACATTAGGTGTTGTGAACACTAATATTTAAAATCATGCTATTAATTAAAAACATTTTCTAAGTGGTTTTAAAATGCATGAATCAATTCATAGGTGTATGAATAGACTTAAATTTGCCCTAAAATAGTTTTAGGATGTATCAAACAAGTAACTTGACTCACATGATACAAGAACCAACTTACCAAACTCATTGTTAGTCTAATGAATCAATTTATTGATGGGAAAAGTCGATTCATGCATTTATGGAATGAAATGTTCAATTCTTGAGTCACTTGTGAATCGATTCACACCTTGTGTTAATTGACTTGCACAAGCTTCATAATTTAGTTTTGACAGTTAAAGATCATTTCTTTCAATTTGATTGCTTTGAATTTTTATCATCTCACAAAGATGTTATGTGTTGTTGCAACACCTTTGTATTTGGTGCAATAGTGGTTGTTTTTCTCAATAGTTTGATCATACTAAACTAGATTGTTGAGATGATGAAAGTATAGTTAGTTGGACAGGAAATACTCAATGGGTTTATTGAATCGGTTAAATTTAGCGAAAAAATCATTCAAATTGAAGGGGCTAGACAAAGCTATCAATTTGATAGCCAATTTTTGTAAATCTCACATGTTGATCTTCTCTTCCCCTTAACATCTTAATTGATTTTTCTATTAGCTCACTTGTTTATGTTTTATTCAAAATCAAATGTAAAAATACTTTGAGAAAAAGACTCTGAGTAGTCTTTGTCAAAATCAAATCTAAAAGACTTTGAGAAAAATGATGTTAAAATCCTATTCAAACTATTATTTCTTGTGTTTTCCACTACGCTCAGTAACTGTATGGTGAAGGTCTAGGAGTCGCTAAAAGATGTTGTTGGGGTTGACAATATTGTGAGACCTATCAAGGGTGCAACAACACCTATTAGCGATAATCCTAGTGACATTGTCAATGAAAAGGATGCAAATCAAGGGTATGGCAACATGCATGGGAATTGTTTTTCAATGGACAAAAGAAAACAAAATGAATAAAAGTTTAAATTTTTGGGGAATATTTCAAAATCTAATGTGGGACTGTCATGAGGCTAAGGAGAGAAAAATTTGTGGGAAATAAATTTAATATTCTTAAAGAGATTAGTCATTGTGAAGAGGAAATTCAAGTTAGGTTTCATTTGGGTGTCACCCCTCGTGAGAAGCGAAATTCAACATAGTTGTGGAAAATAATGGGGCCAACATGGATAATATCCTAAACCACCAGATCCAGGCACGATGGGGGGAGACAATATGGCTAAAAAGGATCCCGATATATGCCCGATTGAATATCTAAGTGGTGATATGTAAGAGATAATTGAAGAAACTCAAAGTCTAAGAAATTAAGTGGTTTTTGTCTGACCCATATGTTTTCCTTCTTATTTGGTTATCAATGAATGAATTCAAATATTTTCTCTAATTTCTTGGAACGTTTGTAGCTTTGCCAGTAAGAGAAGTAGAACTCATATGCATGAGTTACTTGGTAGGTTCAACCAAGACCTAATCTTTCCTTTTGAAAATTGTTGTACTTTTTATTCTTCTATGAATTTTTGGGAGAAAGAAGGGCATGAGTTTGTGATGGCTTAGGAATTTATTGGTCATTAAAGAGGTATTTGGGTTTTTTTTTTTATAACAAGACTAACCATTTAAAGTTCTCGATCATGAAATAGATGTCATAATGTGTTAGCTGTTAACAATGAAAAGAGGAACAAGAGAGACAACCAAGAGACAACCACTCTAGGTTTCATAACATAGAATGAACCAAAACTTAAGTTAATAGGGTTACAATGAGTATATATATAAAACAAAATAGAAATATCTAAAATACTCTTATTACAAATATATAATAATATTATCTAACATCTCCCCTCAAACTCATGATGCATTAACATTGAGCATCGAGAGTTTGTCAACTAAAAAATGGAAACGTTTAATAGAATGCATCTTTGTGAACGAATCAGCAATCTGTAGAGAAGAAGAAACAAACGGTAGAGTAATGGTTCCATGCTGAAGATGATGACGAGTAAAATGACAATCAATCTCAATGTGTTTGGTGCGTTCATGAAAGACCGAGTTGTGAGCAATTTGAATAGCACTCTTGTTATCGCAGTGCATCGGAGTTGGCTTAGAAAGAGAGATACCCATATCAGACAAAAGCCAACGCAACCAAACAATTTCAGCGGTAGTGGATGCCATAGCACGATACTCAGCTTTTATAGAGGAGCGAGATATAATGTCTTGTTTCTTACTCTTCCAAGAAATAAGAGAGTCTCCAAGAAAGATACAAAATCATGTGGTGGATTTACGATCTGTGGTGTCACCAGCCCAATCATCATCAGAATAAGCTCGTAACTCTAATGAGGATGACGATGAAAAGAGAAGGCTTTGAAATTGAGTTCCTTGAAGATAACGAAGAATACGAACAACTGCTACCCAATATACTGTAGTGGGAGAGACAACAAACTGACTAACAACATGAACAACATAAGCAATGTCAGGTCTGGTAATCGTAAGATACACTAAGCTGCCAACCAAAGTACGATACAAAGTAGGATCTGGTAAAGGAACACCATCCGAGGGAGCATATTTCACATTCAACTGAAGAGGAGTATCTGCTACTCTAGTATCAGAAAGACGAGCCTGATCAAGAATATTGGCAATGTACTTGGATTGAGAAAGAAGGTAGCCTCTAGGAGAGTAGGCAACTTCAATCCCCAAGAAATAGCGAAGAGTTCCCAAGTCCTTCATATCAAACTGTTTGGCTAACTGCAATTTCAACTCATTGATTCCATTAACATCATCACCTGTAATAATCATATCATCAACATTTAGAGAAAGTATAATGCGACCATAAGTGGTGGACCTTATAAACAATGCATAATCATGTTCACTAGAGCGGAAACCAAGAGAAATGATCACAGTAGAGAATTTCTCAAACCAAGCTCGAGGAGCCTGTTTAAGACCATATAGAGCCTTTTTTAACTTACATACTTCCCCTTGATTATGAGAAACTCCTTGTGGGGGGACCATATAGACTTCTTCATGAAGCTCACCATTTAAAAAATCATTTTTGACATCCATTTGGGAAATATGCCATTGACGAACAGATGCAACTGCAATAAGAGTGTGAATAGTGGTCATCTTGGCTACAGGAGCAAAAGTTTCTTCATAATCCATACCATATTGTTGAGAGAAACACTTAGCAACAAGACGTGCTTTGTAGCGCTCAATTGACCCATCAGATTTAGTTTTGATCTTGTATACCCAACGAGATCCAATATCACGTTTTCTAGGAGGAAGATGTACTAATTCCCAAGTATTGATTTTGTGCAATACAGATAGTTCTTCTGTCATAGTTTGCTGCCAAAGAGGATCAAGAACAGCCTCTTTATAGGAAGAGGGCTCAGACAAACTGTGAATAGAGGTTAAGAAAGAAACAAACGAAGTTGAGTAAGTGGAATAGACGAAATCAGGTAACTGGGCAGACTTACATTGACGAGAGGGGTAACGAGGAGGATCAACAATCGCAGGAGGTGGTTGGACAGCCGGGGGGCAAGAGGAATGTCATCATGTGGAGTATTAGTATTTGTCCTGCAATTCTCAACATTACAATCACTAGAAGCATAATCATTAGGACCAAACGAATCAATATGGGTTAGTTCAGAACTCTTAGTAATTTGAGAATCAGAGGAAACAGAGTAAAAAGGGATGTGCTCAAGAAAAACAACATTACGAGATACATAAAGTTTTCTTGCATGAGGATCATAACAACGATAACCCTTTTGACTATCCCCATAACCAAGAAAAACACACATGGCTGAACGAGAAGATAACTTACTGCGTTCTACTTGAGGGCGAAGAACAAAACAAGTAGAACCAAAAACTTTCAAAGAATAGTAATCAGGGGTAGAAGCATACAATTTTTCAAAGGGAGACAAACCAGATATGATAGAGGATGGAATTATATTAATAACATGAACAACAGTAAGAACTGCTTCTCCCCAAAATTCACTAGGAACTGAAGCGGACAACAAAAGGGAACGAACAGTCTTTATAATATGACGGTGTTTCCTTTCAGCAACTCCATTTAGTTGAGAAGTATCAGTACAAGATGTTTGGTGGAGGGTGCCATCATAAGCAAGTAATTCAGAAAATTTATTAGAGGTATATTCACCACCTAAATCACAACGAAAGCACTTTATAACAGAATTATGTTGAGTTTTGACCATTGCACGAAACATATGATAAATGTCAAAAAATTCAGACCGATTTTTCATAAGATAAACCCAACAATAACGAGTGTAATCATCAATAAACGAAACATATCAATAAACGAAACATAATATCTAGATCCACCTTTGGTGAGAACTGGTGAGGGACCCCAAACATCAGAGTGAACTAAATCAAATGGCGCATGTGAAATAGAAACACTTTTACTAAACGGTAAAGCTGGAAGTTTAGCAAGTTTACAACCACAACAATCTGAGATATCACAGGTTTTCAACTTTCCTAAGGCTCTAGTAGAAGCCAAATATTTTAATCTGGAAGCAGAAACATGTCCAAGGCGGGAATGCCATAAATAAAAACTAGAAGATAAGGAATTCAAGCGAAAACTAGATAATAAGTCGCAGTAGTTATTGAGGCTGCAGTATCTGGGAGTCGCAGGTCGTCCAAAATATAAAGTCCCCCTTGTCTATGACCTGTCCCAATCAGCCTCCCAGAATATGGATCCTGCACACAACAAGAAGTGGAAGAAAACGTAACCGAATAACCGAGATCATATATTTGACTAATAGAAGCAAGGCTCAAAGTAAGATTAGGAATATAATAAACATCAGACAGAGACTTGTTAGGTGTGGAGACAGAACCAACGCCTGCTAGTGGCATAGGAGTGCCATCAGCAGTCATAACCGACACAGACGAGATAGGTTTCACAGACACAAAAGATTTATCATCGTATGTCATATGATGAGATGCTCCCAAATCAAGAATCCATATGGAAGGAGATATACCTGACATACCAGAGGAGTTCAAACCATTAGAAGAAGTGGCAGACATGACATGTGATTGAGTGACAAGAAGTTTTTGAAGCTGTTCTGCAATATCTGATATTTGGGAAGCAATCTCAGATGAGTATACAGAACCAGAACTAGAGCCAATGGTAGGAGGAGCAGAAGCAACACCATTGGACAATGGTCCCTTAAAATTCTTCTTATGTGTTCTCCCCAATTTCGGACAATGTGTTTTCCAATGTACTTGAAGAGAATCATCCTTAGCACCAGTCATAACAAATAATGACAGAAAAATACGACAAACACAATCACTGAGACAAAATAAATCTGGTCCTGTGCGAGCACGATTTCTCCTCCTACAAATGTCGTTTCGCTGATCCGACCGTTGAAGACGAAGTCATAAATGTTAAGAATATGTTGTCCAAAAATCAGCCCGATTCAACGGTTAACGAATGTACAATCGATGTTTTTGTGAGTCTGATTTAACAAAATCGAGAATAGGGTTACTCTTTTCTTTTTCTCTTTTTTTTTTGTCTTTATTTTCCTTTTGTTATAAAAAAATCATTTAACCTTTTTAGTACTCTAAATTTAGTAATCTTTAAAATAATAAAATAACAAAAGCACTAAATTCTTTTATTAATTACAAATAAAAATATATTTCATTTTATAATAAAATTAACAAAATTGTAAAAATTAAATACAATATACGGTGGTTTACCGAAATAGTAACTTGAACAAAAAGAAAGACTAGCATTACAAGAACATGGAAATATTTTCCAATGACTTGGGACCCAGTTACCCTTTTTTGAAAAATTAAATTAAACAAAGTTGCTTTTTTCAATCCAACAAAATTTCTATATCTGATTTTGTAGACCAATTAGCACGTGCTAGTGTCTCTTCTCCCACTCCCATAATTATCCTCTACCCATTACTGTACCTATAATTCAAAACTTAGTCCTCCAATCTTCTAGCTCTAACTAGCTGGCTAGACCATGTTAAGATAAACTACCTTTACCAACCAAACAACTTTAAGCTGCTAAGTCACTAACCAGATTAATTGCATGGTGCAACAATTAATAACTTAGTTGTTAGCGGATTGAATGTTGGATATGAACAAAAATATTCCATTTCTCTGGTTTCTATTGTTAGAAGAAAAAACAATAAAAGAAATCAACTAATTTATTTATTGTTGTAATTTTTCTAATATCTTTCTAAATATAAACTTTTTCATGGTTTAACAAATCAATTTTTTTTTGGTACAAACAGATCAACTTTTCTATACAAATATAGATGTAAGTCATATATCTTAAAAATTTGTAATCTCATGTGAAATGTTAATTTGTTACGACTTACGAGATAGCAATTGAATACAAAAAATTTGATATGTCATTTTTTAATAAATTTGATTGTTTCAACACTCAATTTAAGATATACAGTTATTTTCCTTTCATTAAAGTATAATCATTTTTATATTTCGTAAAATAATCATTCAAACTATATAATATTGTAAATACAAAA
>JBBPBT010000487.1:2274532-2286150 GCA_037974875.1 Cicer bijugum
CTGAAAAATATCTTACAATAAAGACAAAAAACAAAAAAAAATAATCAAAATATTAGAATCGAATATTTTAAATTTTATATTTATATAAATAGTCAATTTTTTATATTGAGTCTGTTATAGCGGTTGTAGTCAATCAAACTCTACTATTCACTATTAAATGTTAAATTTTAAAATTTTTGATGCTATAATTTTATGATTTTATAAATTTAATTTTTTAGATTTGAACAAAATGTCCAAAAACATTAAAACGAACTTGTACTAGTTAAAAACTAATGTTTTCAAACACACTAAAAAACGAGTTTGTGCATAGAATTATTATAATTTGATCTTTACAAAACACTCTTGAATGGCAAAAATTTAAATAACAATCTAATTACCATTCCATCTGCACAAAAATTGGTCTCATAACCGGTTTAAGAGAATTATTGCAGTGTAAAAGACCTTAAGATACAAGTTTTTTCTAGTGGCATTACCATAGCAATGTTAATGCCAAATAATCACAATAAAAAATTACAGTAAAAGACATTATTTTGAAAATATCATAAAGTCAATAACTAACACATTCTAGGAGATCAAAAGTAAAAAAATATAAACCTATTTTAACATGAACTACAAATATGTTTGAGCATTCAATCGAACAAAATAAAATTTAGGCTCAAAGATTAATTTTGGCAAATAAGAGCAGACATAGTGATAGTGAACTTTAAATCTTGAATCTAAATGTATCTTTGAATTAATTAATGGGTATGTGAAAGTTACTGCGACATTTGGACTTTTATTAACCCATTTAGAACCTACCTAACAATTGCATGTTTTATTATTTTTTTAGAAATGATAAATTAATAAAAAAATGCATATATAAACTATGTATTTGCATGTGATTAGATTAGATATTTTGTTTTAAGGTTGAATTCAAAATTTTGCTGTTAAATAAATTATTTATAATGATATTTATTATTTTTTTAAAATAAAATAAAAATTATATTTTTCTTAAATAAAAAAATATTATTAAAAGTTTACACAAAACTATAAATATTTAAATATTTAACTTAATAATATTGATATCTATTAATTAAATTGAAATTAAAATTTAAAAACAAATTATATATTTATTTACACTTAAGTAAATATTTAATATAGACAAAAAAATGTAATGTTACTAGCTATCATAGTAAATTTATAAAAATAATATTACTTTAAGTTACTATAATATTAGAAATAATATATTTATAACACTATAAAATCACAATAATTACCCACTTTTTATAATGCCAAAAATGCACTTAGATATCACACTAGAAAAATATATTATATATCCCCACGTTACATAGTGCTGTAGAAGAACATGAGACCACCTTGACTTGCGTTTGAAAATTACAACCCCATGAAAGATTAAAAAATATAACCACCGACGTTATCAAAACAATAAACAAAGAAGAGCCAGTGAAACACGAATTATAATATTTTATTGTGTTTAGTCCTATTTAATCGAAATTCACTTTAATTAAAAATAAAATGATTGTCAAGTAATTTATATTTATATCTAATACATTTACATTTGTAAAATAAATTTAAGATTAAAATAGACAATATAAAATATTTTATATAGTTGATACATTATAATTAATCATGTAGATAATTTTATAAATAATAATAATAAATTAAATATTACTAATAATTTAATAGTTTCAATTAATTGACAGTATTAAAAAAAATTACTTTGACAATGCATATTAATTAACTTTAAATTTAAATCTATTTTATAAAAAGAAAAGTTTACTAGAAACTTTGTAGACGTTAAAAAATTAATGTTATATTTTTAAAACTATTTTTTATCACTTGGCAAATAATCCAAACATCATAATATTACTTTTATGAAATATAATTACAATTTGTAACACAATTAATACTCATAGTTTAGAATATTAGCAAAATGTTTATCCTTAACAAATATCATAAAGAAAATATAAAAAACTATTTTTATATTAATTTTAATAGAATACAGTACTACTTCCGTCCTTTAATAGAAATGCCTATTATTTTTTTTATTCTTCTTAAGAAAATTTGATATAACAATTAATTATTAATATTTTTAAAATAATATTTATATTTGAATGTATTGAACTTGAATTTTAATATTTTAAAATAAATTAATAATATTAATAAGATATCTAAAAAATAATAATAAATAAATTAAAAAACAATTTATATTTAAGAATTTATTTTCACAAAAAATGTTGTTCATAATTAAAAGACTGAGGTGGGGTGGTATATGATCTTAAAATACTTACTTCATAGCATCTTCCTACGGAGAAAAAGGCGGTTAGGAAAAATAAATCAAAATTTGGACTTGTAGAGACAAAAACATGTGCTTTTTCTACGTGATTTATGCTAAGTGCTTTTTTTTGAATAAAAAAACTGATTGATTAATGCTGAGTGCTATCCATCATAATTTCCCTAACTCTTTTTCTCTCTCCAATATAAAATCCAAAACAATCTCACTATCTACTTCACTTCCATACTAACCTCTGCTTTTCTCATAGCAACAAACAAACCCTTTCAAGTTAAAATGGCATTGGCAGTGACTCTTTCTTCAATCTTTTTAGCTTTGCTCTTTGCTTCTTCAGCTTTTGCTTCTCTTCAGCCTAGAGTACCAGAAGGTGATACTCACACATTTATATTATTTTATTTATTATTATATAACAATAACACTGTCCAACATTTTATTTATGTTTTATTTTTTTTATAAGTTAAATCTATGTTATATGTTTGCCTTTCATATATATGTTATGTTCCCTTGTTGGATACATTTGGCTCACTCAATATTGATGTATTTTATGTTTTATTTTTTGTAAGTTGAATCAATGACTAATTTATTTTTTCATACATTTTGCCTTTTATGTTCCATCATTTAATTTTTTTTTTATTAAAAAAAATTGATCAATGTTACATTTTTAGTCCTTTTTCAGTATACTTTGATGTGCTTGCTGGAGTCACTTTATGGGTTTATTTCTTGTAAAAATAAATTGGATGGCCTTAAGATCTGTCATTTATATTGAACTTTGAGTTAGTAAGCAAGATAGTGATTGGATCTGATTATTTATGAAGTTAGTATCATTAAGTGTATGTTTTTATTGACGGTGAGTTTAGTGAAATTACTTTGATAATGTGATTTTGTGACAGTGTGATTTTGTTGAAGATCTAAAGAGTAGTTTTTGCTGAAATTATGGTGGTCCACCATGATTCCGTCAAATCATTGTCAATCTAAACATGCACTGAATCTAAAGTTTTGATTGTGTAAAATTTTTATCTTTGCAGTTTATCTTCAAAATGGAAACTTTGAAGAGATGCCAAACACAAAATACATAAAGAACACAAAACTCACTGGAAAATATTCACTACCAAAATGGGAAATCAATGGTTTCGTCGAGTATGTTTCAGGCGGTCCGCAACCAGGAGGCATGTTTTTCTCAGTAACTCATGGAGTTCATGCTGTAAGGCTTGGAAATGATGCTTCAATTTCACAAACTATAAAAGTCAAACCTGGTCAACGTTATGCTTTAATCCTTGGTGCATCAAGGACTTGTGCACAAGATGAGGTTTTGAGAATCTCTGTGCCACCACAAACTGGTGATGTTCCTTTGCAAACATTGTATAGTCTCAATGGTGATGTTATTGCTTGGGGATTTAAAGCTACTTCTGATGTTGCTAAAGTGACTTTTCATAACCCTGGTGTTCAAGAAGATCCAGCTTGTGGGCCTCTTCTTGATGCAATTGCTATTAGAGAGTTTTACCCTCCAATGCCTACTAGAGGTAATGAATCATTTCATTATGCTATGTCTATGTTATTCATTTCTAGGATCCAAACATAATTGAATTTAAATGATGCTTTGTTTGGCTAAATAACTCAATGAAGCACTTATCATATAAGTGTTTATCTGTGAAATGCGGGTGCTGACATAGACACGTTGATATCGGTAATAATTTGAGAAAATAAATTAATTGAATGTAATCAATTTGTTGGTGTAGTATTGGTATCAGACACTGACATGTGTCAAACAACAAGGCACGTCTTCAATTAGAAGAGTTAGTGATTAAGAGGTGTTTATAGCTAAGCTATTTTATATCAAAAGATAAATAAAGTCGAACAATGTTTATATATTTGTAACTTATTTTCATAAGTCATCTTGGAATAAGTCAATCCAAACATGGGCATACTTGGTAAGGACTAAGCACTTGTTAAGATTAAGAATGTATAAAATCTTGCTAACTAATATTCTATCAGTTATCTACTACTTGGGTATGTATTATGGATCTTGATATATTATTGAATTTTCAAATGACAATTACTTACATGTTTATGGGTCTTCTATTGTATGATGCTATTATATTTCCAATGTGCATCAAAATTTATCCTTATTTATTCAAAAAAGTGTCTTGTTAAGGAGTTCCTTTAGTCAAGGAAACAAAAAATGAAATTTATTTATTGAAAAGTGCTACATTTAATGCATTGATAACCAAGTGTGTAATAGTATTTGGTTGGCACATCAACTACAAGTATTTATTTGGTCCCCAAATGTACGTTTGGAACTTGGAACCAAACACACCCTTAAAGAACCTGCAGTTTTTAATGAAAATACTTTCTATTTTTTATTTTTAATTCCTGATTTCCTTAATTAGTGCCCTTGAAGTGTCTCTTAACACTAACCTTTTCAAAAAGTTACATTCATTTATTATTTTGTCAATTAAAAGTTAAGTTACATTTATAGAGTAGATGGAAATTGGATCCTTTTCAAAAGTTAAGTTACATTCATTTATTATTTTCTCAATTAAAAGTTAAGTTACATTTATAGAGTAGATGGAAATTGGATCATTGCATTAACCAAAGCCACATAGATAGAGTTTGCTTAGTATATCTTTTGGTGTTTAATGTTTGAAACTCAATTTTTTCTTAACACTGACACTTCATATTGAATGTGTCTGGTGTCTGACACGTGTCAGTGCTCGATGATGGCACACCATTGACACATGTTGTCACATTGGAACACTTTCATTTTCTTATATTATTAGTGAATGTTTAGAGATTTGTGCTGGTGACCTTGTCAAAATTACAGTAAACCAATGGGATTTTGATAAAAGCTACACTTTGCAGCTTCTAAAAAATCATGGTGCCATTGTGATTTTGTCAAACTACAGTCCATTCAAACATATAGTTAACTGTGTCTATGTGTTGGTGTATATGTCCGCATCTGTGTCATTGCATCATAGTCATTTGTTGATGAAACCACTCTATTGAGCGTGTGTCTGGTGACGAACACATATGTATCTGATACTGACACAATATTGGCACATGTAGTCACATTTAATTAATCACTTTCATTTTCTTAAATTATTAACTAGGTCTAAGTGTCAGTATTTGGTGTCAGAGTCTATAGCAGTGCGTCATAGTCATTTTCTGATGAAACCACTATATATACCGTCTTTTTTTGCAGCCAATTTGGTGAAAAATCCAAGCTTTGAAGAAGGTCCATTCCCAATTTTCAACACAACAAACGGTGTTTTACTCCCACCACAACAAGAAGATGCCTTCTCACCACTCCCTGGTTGGATTGTTGAATCTCTCAAAGCAGTGAAATTCATTGACAACAACCACTTCAATGTCCCATTCGGGCTAGGAGCAGTTGAGCTTGTATCTGGAAGAGAAAGTGCCATTGCACAAATCATCAGAACAGTTACTGACAAACTCTACAAGATCACATTCTCAGTTGGAGATGCTAAAAATGGTTGTCATGGATCAATGATGGTTGAAGGATTTGCTGCAAAAGAAACTTTTAAAGTTCCTTTTAAATCTGAAGGGAAAGGTAAATTCATAACTGTGAGTTTCAAGTTCAAAGCTGTTGCACCAAGGACAAGACTCACATTTTACAGCTCTTTCTATCATACTAGGATTGATGATTTTGGTTCTCTTTGTGGTCCTGTTCTTGATCAAGTAATAGTTTCACCTTTGGCTTAAATATGAATTGAGTTATATAGACTTTTACTCTAAGATGTGGTAATTGAGATTTTTGTAAGTCACTTGAGTACTGTCTTTTGTATAATTGCATGAAGACTAAAGATGATAATCTCAACTAATATTTTGCTTTCCTTGTGAATTTCTCAATTTCTTTGTATTTTGTGTGCGTGTGATGTGAGATGTGTGAACCAATAGGTCTTATATATAGGAGGCAATCTTGTTTGAAGAGTAGTCAAACACTAAATGTGGATATTCTCTCAACAAAAATTCGAATTGGGGTTTTTTAATGTTGTGAGAGGTTAGCTCTTTTCACTAGAATCAACGACAACCAGTTTCTTATTCTCTTTCAATCATAATTTGATTTGATAATTAGTTGAATGATTGATTTACAGCCTTAATACACATTTTAGCCTATATTTGGATCTTTAGAAAATCACATGACACCGCACAGCCTCCTAAATGCTGGTATTTGTAGTTTCATAAAATCAAGTCACACCACTAGACTAGAGATTTGCAAAGCATCCAAACATAGACTTCAAATAAATAGTAAGTCCAAAATTTTCAATATTTTTTTTATCACTAAAGATTAATGTATTTGATTTAATTTATAGATCAAATCGATTATGTAATTAGTACAATTAACTCAATTAGAGAGAGAGTCTAACTTGTTTTTATAAACTCTAACCACTCTAAAATCTTATGTTTGTATTCTAGATTTAGAATACTCAAATTACGAAATTACTTTTGTAATTTCATTATATATTTTTCTTTGGTTCGTCCTTAGCTCCTCTCTATCTTATCTCTTAATATAGTAATCCTATTTCTCTCATCTCCCCGTATAAAATGATTATTTCAAAAGTAAAATTATGATTTGACATATGATTTTGAGGAAATTTTTATTTATGAATTTGATTAAATATATGGAATTAGGTAAATTTTGAAAAATATTTATGTTAAAAACAATTGAAAAATAAATAATTATTAATTGTGACAAGGTTGTGAAAACTAAATTATATAAGTTTATAGAATAATTGTGGATTGATATATGCTAAATGAATTTCGATTAGATTTGATCTCACATATGTTAATGGATATGCTAATTAATATAGATATTGCGATGCATTTTGTTTTAATTTAGGATTTTATAATCGGTGAACTTTATGAGTAAAATTATTTTTATGAGTAGAACTATGGTTGGATTATAGTTGTCGAAATGTACGTTTGAGTCTAATATATGAAGATGACATGTTATCAGTGTGCATCATGTAAATTGATATCTGTAGTACCCCAATTTTATTCAACTACTTAAAAATAAATCAAAAAAGTAATAATATCTATTTTATTATAATATGCCAAATTTTATGTCTCTTTATGAAAATTTTAAAAAAAAATTATATATTTAAAGATGTATACTAATACAAAAAATGTATAAAAAAAGAAATAAAAATAATATAGCTAAAAGTAACCAATGATGTTTGTAAGACCCTAAATTTTAAATTATAATTTATGTATTTTGGGGAACTTTGTGTTGAATTTCTGATGTTTTTTAGCCAATTTTATGGCATTTTGAGTTAAATGTCAAAAATATCTTTTTAGAGACCCGATTAAAATTATTCGTCGATGAATAATTTCATTTAATTACGATGAATCTTTTGTCGAAGAAATTTTTTTTCTGAGATGCAGTATTTTTCAGAAAAATTCATCTGCCGATTGAATTGCAGCGAGAGTAGATATTTTTCTGAAAAAAGTAATTTGTGATGTGATGTGAGGTGACAGGCGTAATAATAATTTTTATAAAAATATCTAGATATTTGTAAATATCTAGATATTTGTTTAGATATTTATTTTTATTTTTATTATTATTATTATTTTAATATATATTATATATTATATATATATTATATATATATATATATATATATATATATACACTTAAGAAAGAAAGAAAAGGAAAGATTTTTCCTGAGTAGCCGTGCCTTCCTTCTTTCTTTCTTTTTCTTCTCTGTTTCCACCCAAACCAAAGTTTTGGGTTTTTATTCAAAAACTCAAAAATAAACCTCCATTAATCTATTAGATTTAGGCTTCTATTCGAGAAGTGACAAAAGAGAAAGTTGCTCATTGCCACGCTGCGGTGCTAGTGAGCTAGTTTTCGACGCGACGTGACGAACTTAAATTTTACCGGAATTAATCGCGGCGCCGTAATCGGTTGTTAAAACTACAACGGAGGTAAGGGCTCCTTCCAAACTTTTAGTTTGCATTTAGGACATTATTTGTGATTTTGTGGAAAAGAAATTTGATGTATTTGAGGTGTGATTTTGTGAAAAATTAATTTAATGTGATTATGTGTAATTTAGTAGAATTTAAATTTGAGGTGTGGTTTGTGGTGATTCAAGTTTGGTGTGATTTATATGTTCATAATTATTATGAGTTTTTGAGATGTGAGTTATTTGTGGATTTTGTAGAAAATGAATTGATGAAATTTGGTAGTTTAGGTGTAAAAATGTGGAATTTTAAAATTGGGTGAGTTATGTTTGAATTGTTGAAATTTAATTGAGATGCTATATGTGTGTTGTGGAATTGAATTCATTGAATTTGGTGTGAATTTGAGGTAATTAAATTTGATGTGCTTGAGTTACATAATGAGTTATTTTCAAATAAATGAGTTTGAAATATTACTCTTTTAATTACTCTTTGATTGAGTTTAAAAAGAAAAAAAAGTTTAGAGTATTTTATTAACTCAAAATTTCGGTGCTTTAATAGTCAAGGGGTACGGGAAATTTTCATAATATTTGTTTTATTTAATTTTAAGTAAATAATATAGATTATTGGATTTTAAAACTTTGGTGTGTGCGAAAGATTAAATTTTGGGAATTTTGTTATGTTTGGATTAGTTTTATTGTGAACAAATTGTTATAAATATTCATGTTTATGTAGTTAGCTCCTTGAGTCTCGAAAAGGAATCGAGACCGTTGGCACCGAGTTAGCGGTGGGGAGAACTCTGATATATTAATGTTGTTGTGGTGATTTATGGTTGAAAATTTTGGAGATTGAATATGGGTGATTTATGTTTGGAAATTTTGGTGATTCATATTTGGTGAAATTGATGCGTTCATAATTAATATTATGAATTTTTTTAGAAGAAATTTATGTGTGACTTGGTGGAAAATGAATTTATTTCAATTTAGGTGTGAATGCAATTTGAAGATGTGATTTATGTGTGGTTGTGGAAATTTTAATTGGTGTGAATAAATATGTTTGAGTATGCTCTGTGTTGTGTTTGAAAAATCATTAGTGTTAAATGAGTATTAAAAAAGGGGAATCTTTTAATAGCTGCAATTACTTAATGATTGTGGTGAAAAGAGTCAGAGTGTGCTCATGCATTTCATAGTACATGGTAACTGCGATGGGGCCATGGTGATAGTGGTGACTGTGATAGGCCACAAGATGATGCCATGTGATCTGTTGGTTCATCTTATCTTTGCGGGGATTTTCGCGTCGTGTAGGTCTGTGATAGACTACACATTTTTAGTAAATCGTGTTGACCCGTGATAGGTGGCACCTCAGTAAACAATGCTGGTCTGTGATAGGCGGTACGTTTACGATTTACGGTTTTTAGTAAATCGTGCTGACCCGTGATAGGTGGCACCTCGGTAAACAGTATTGATATGTGATAGCGGTACGTTTACGATTTATGTTTTTTAGTAAATTATGTTGACCCGTGATAGGTGGCACCTCGGTAAACAGTACTGGTCTGTAATAGGCGGTACGTTTACAATTTACGTTTTTTAGTAAATTGTGCTGATCCGTGATAGGTGGCACCTCGGTAAATAGTATTGGTTTGTGATAGGAGGTATGTTTACGATTTACGCTTTTTAGTAAATCGTGATGACCTGTGATAGGTGGCACCTCGTTAATTAGTACTGGCCTGTGATAGGCGGTACAATTATGATTTACGCCCTTCGAGGAGGGTTTTCGTTTGGAATTCCAGAATCATGCGTTTTGGCATATACACATTACATTAGAGTGATTGGCACGTGAGTCATGTTTGTTAAACTATCATGATTGTATATATATATATATATATATTCGGCTGTTGTTGTGATTTGTTGTAACTGCTTAGAGGTGTGAAGTTGGATTGATTAAGTTTTGATGTACTTATGTGTTTATAATTGATGTTATGAATATTCGATGTGTGATTGAGGTGTGAATTTGTGGAGATTAATTTGGTGTTAATTACGTGTTCATAATTGATAATATTAATGTTTGAAGTGTTGATTTATTTAAAGCCATTTTAGAATTGAAAATCTGCATTTTCTCAATTGTATTCGGCTACGACAATGCAGTTTGTCAAAACTTCATTTTTCAACATTGTTTATGCATTTTTGGACATATGAAAACCCTTTCGAGGAGTATGCTAAGACGAAAGGTTCTTTTGAGCATTTGAAAATATAATAATTTTGCTAAGTGTTATCTGTTAATTTCGGTTGGTGACCCTTTACAATTATTGTGGAAATCTGGGCTTTGCCCTCAGATAAGAAACAAGATCATCCTACCGGTTAGTACCCTAGAGATGGAAAAGTAGTTAGTCATACCTGACCGAAGTTGTGTCAGGAGGATCTTGCGAGGAGCATGGAGATCACCCGAGTTTTGTAGTCTTGTGGCATGATCAGATTAGGTGGCTGTATAAAGACTAGATGTCTTTCTTTTGTTATTGTATTTATTTCATTTTGAAAGATTGTATCTATGCTTAAACTGTTTGATGATTTTTTTATGGGTCCATGTTCCACTTTTTGATGTGACGTGGGAAAAGTTAAAATTCTTGGGATAGTGCTTTTGTACAGGTCTGCCGAGAATACCCCAAGGGTATGAGCTATGTCTGATAGGCCTCATAGTTCGGTGTATTTTGATGTTTGAATACTTTGGAATTTTATTTCAAAAAAACTATTTCGCTGCGTGTAAATATTTGTTGACTTTGTCGTTATGTTACGACTTAAATATTCATCCAAAGATATTTTCTTTGTTTTAAAAAAAAAATACACTTGCGCTGTTAAAAATCGGGGTGTTACAATGTTCGTTTTGTCTCATCATCTCTTAAAACCACAACAATAATAACATTAGAGTATAATACACATTGATATATATATTTAATTAATTAAATAAAATAATAATTCATATTGTCCTCTCTGGTTGTTATGATGTAGAGAGAAGAAGATAAAACTTTGAGTTTAAAGCAGAAGCATGAAGACAACTGCGGAATCAGAGACACATATATAGAAAAACCTTAGTTCATCCAAAATCTGCTTTATTTCTCAAATATAAATAGAGAATTAACACACTTAGATAAAAGTCTGGTCTCATACTCAGAAAGTTATACTTTTTATTTGTTTAAGGTTGATAAATTCATTGTTAAAAATGATACATACAAAATAGATACATTATAACTTTTAAATAGAAGTGAAAGGTGTATGTGGTAGCATAGATTAAGTTTTTCTTAGGCAGCTAGAAACCAGAGTTCTATTTTTTTTTTTTTACGGAAAGCAAGTTGTATTAGCAGCATATATTGTTTTTATTTAGTTGATGTAACATAAAAATATATTATTTTTTT
>JBBPBT010000487.1:2286479-2322929 GCA_037974875.1 Cicer bijugum
TTTATTTTATAAAAAAAATCTTGCCCATAATATAGTCAAATATAATTTTTCTTAAGTCATGTGTGATATAGTTGTTATGTCATAATAATTCTAAAATGCGTTTTATTTTTAATAAATTAATAATTATATAAAATTATTTTAAAATGATTAATTAGATGTGACACATTTTTAATCTTTCAACGGTTATAATACAAGTTGTACAAATTGGAGATTTTAAAGATAATTTTTATAATAAAATAATAAGACTATTTTTAAATGGTTTAATTAGATGTGACATATTTTTAGTCCTTAAATTTTTCAAGACACATGTTGAACAATTTGATAGTCTTAAAATTCATTTTTTTAAAAATTTATGTAAATCAAACAAACTCATTTTATTTCGACAATTTTTTTTTCTTTTCAACAACAAGACAAATTTTCTTTAAAAACAATCAACGCATCCGCGTTTTCTATCTAAGAATTAGATAGCTTTGATTTCTCCAACGTACCGCGAGATACGTAAGAGCAAAATAACCCTCTTGTTGAGCACACTCATAAAAATTTCATTTTTTTACTTTTCTTTCCTAAGCATGCTTTTATTTCAAAATCACATTAAAAAAAATTGATATTCATATTTAATAATAAGGAGAAATAAATATATTTAGGGTAATATTAATTTTGCACAATTAGTTATAAGTAGCCTTATTTTAACGGATGTCATATGATGTCAATACTTTCCCTACGCATAATCGACTTCCGAACTCAAAATCTGGTTCAAAGACCATTTTTTTTCTTCTATGTTTAAGGATTTTCTAATATTTTCCCTATTTAAAAAAAAATATTTGGTGGCGACACCATTATCTTGGAGGAATACTCGAAATTTTAGGCCGTGACAGCTGACGATTCCACTAGGAAATTCTTAGAGAGTCAAGCCTAACAAATTAATTGTGCATAATTTTTAACTTTTTCTATATTTGTTTGTTTTTCATTTTATTTTATTTTATGTGTATATATGTTTTATTAGCATTATGGGGTTATTGAATCATACTTATTCCACACCCTACACTTTTACTAAGACACACACTTATGAGTGAAACCTTATACCCGGGTTTGAACAAAACTTAAGTTTAGCTTCGAGGTTGCGTAGTAGTAGCCTTCTGGATGTACCTCATGTTTGGTTAGCATGAAGATCTCACATATAGTTTGATCTTGTTGAGGGTATTATCACTCCAAATAGTTTACCTATTGTGGTTGACAATATTCAAAAATAGGATTACTGACTCTAGAAACCGTGTTTAGAGCTATAGATCCACCCTTGTGAGAGTTTCACTACATAAGCCAATAGACCATTTCCTCATAAGAATATGCATATAAGCAAAAAAAAAATACCTCATACATTCATTCAAAACTTTATATATTCACAATAGTCATTCTACATAATTGCATTAATATCTCATAACATTGTTTCTTTTGAAAAATGAATTGGCATTTTGCATCAATTTTCAGAATTGTTGGGGAATCATAAGGACCTTAGTCACATGTTAAATTAAAGTGGACAGTGGGATCGGAAAAAAGAAAAACTTTACTTTTAATATTCAAGCAACCTGATTTGAAAAGTTCAAGAGACATCAACAATCAAAATGAAAACCATACAACGTGAAAGTTTCTTTCACAAATATGGGAAGATCCTAAATCTCTTGGCAGTGAATGTGCAAACAGGGGCTCTTGTGACATTGGCTCAGTATTACGACCCTCTCTTAAGATGTTTTACCTTTCAAGACTTTCAATTGTCCCCAACATTACAAGAATTTGAGCAAATATTGGGTTTCTCCCGAGAGTAAGGAAATCCTTATCGACATACTGGGCAACCACCGAGTTTGAGTGCAATTTCTGAAGTGTTTAAAATCCACATAAGAGAATTGGCAAGTAAAAAAGAGGAAGAATGAGTTATTCATGGCTTTTCAAGAAATAATGAGGTACTTTTATAGATGATTTGGCTCTCATTATCTATGGTATTGTTTTATTCCCAAACCTTGATAATTTTGTAGATTTTTTTCCATCAATGTCTTCTTGGCTTTTAAAAAAAATAAACTAAATCCAGTTCCTGCAATTCTTGATGATGTATACTACTATCTGCATATGCGACACAAGAAGAAAAAAGGAACAATTTTGTGTTGTGTTCTAGTGATGTATACTTGGTTCATGTCTCACATGTTCAAGAAAGGGTATCATGTTGGAGTTAAAAGTAATCGTGAATGAGCTCAAAGTATAGCTAGCCTTACTGGGTACACAATTTCATGGTATCATAGAGAACAAGGGGTGGAGAAAGTAATATGCAAGTGTAGAGATTTTTCAAATGTACCTCTCATGGAAACCAAATGATGTATTAATTACAATTCGACGGTAGCCTTGAGACAACTTGGTTACCTTATGTTGGAGGAATCAAATGATAAGTCGTTGAAAGCTTTTGTTTTGCACAATACGGGTATAGTAGACCCACCGATGTTGTGAAGGATAAGTCGAGCTTGGAAAATGACCATTATAAAAGGAAGAGTACTCAAATGTAGAAGTTGCAGTGATAGCGTTTCAACAAGTGTACTGAATCGTTGCAAGTAATAACAAAACAATAGTACTGAGAGTCAAACTCAAGGATTGTGTTTTACTATTGAATTATATTTAATTACTAAAATTGAACAAAAAGTTTTCAAATTGATTGAAATAATATTTAAAATTAACAACTATAATAAATTTGATCCTTTATAATGAGAAAAATGTCAGGGATGAGTTTCACTTCGAATCCAACCTTGGTGTCTAATTTGATCCTAGTTGCTGAATTCCTTTATTGAATTATTGCCAAATTCTCTTTATTATTCTTGCCCTAATATTTTAGTGACATAACCTTTAATTCAAAAGTAACCCCTAATTTTTTAGTAGATTTAAGATTAGAATTAAGCATTACCGTACACGAATCCTCTTTTTAAAATATTGTCTTTGCAACTAATTTAATTGGTTTCATGACTTGCATCTATCCCTATGACAGTGGGGTATGACCTCAGATTTAATAGAAAATTGTAAAGAATAATGCCTATTCCAACAATATGCTAAACAATTTACTAAATTGAAAAATTTATTAAACAAAAGATATACCAAGGTCCCAAAAGATCAATCCTACAAGAAGATAAACAAGAACACTAATTGGCTAATAGAATGCAGTAGATACAAGTTATTATCCAACATAAAGATTCATATACAAGCATGCTAATAATGACTATTCACATAAAATCAATTATTGCAGAATTCAACTATTTCATGCATTCACAATTAATCATATAGGCAATGCAGAAATAAAAGAGATAAGGGAAGGAAAATGTACACATTAATTTTTATACTGGTTCGGTCGTCGATGTGACAGCCTACATCCAGTCCTAAGATCAAATCCGATCTTAGCCATCTTAATAGAATCTCGCATAGTCAGTTTACAGATGTTCCAGCTCCTAGCCTATCAATCTTAAACCACTCTTCCTACTCTATTCTTATCTCCCTGAATCCTAGAGTTTATCTCCCATAAACTCTTCCAAGACTTCAGTACAGTGTCTTCTTGATGAAGTCCCTCAACACAGAAGATCACCACCAGTTTCAAACTGGATTTCTCAATGTTATTTGATTACAGAATTCGTTTACAGAAAGTCTAAAACAGAAATATACAGAAATTTCGATTGCTGTCTTCTTCTCAAAAGTTCTTTCTCTTTGCAATCTTTTTCAGTCTTTGTTGATCATGAATGATGAATGTTCAAGTCTGAAAAAGCAATGTTCAAAGTTATTTCAATGAGAGAAAGTAATATTAGAATATTATGAGCTATGTCAATTGTATCATCAATGAGAAATTGTGTTATTGTTCTTATTATCTGTGTTCTGTTATTATTAGAGAAGAAGAACTAGAAAACAGTTTATATAGTTTCAGGAAAAACAACAGATGAATCGATTTGCCCAATCGATTCATTAAAGTTATAAAGCATGCTCAATCGATTTACCAAATCGATTTCGCGAATCTTGTTTTTCTTGAATCTTGAAACTACATAAACTCATCGATTTACCTAATCGATTATTTTAATGCATTCTTCATAATTGATTTACTCAATACAATCGATTTACTCAGTCGATTCAAACATTTACGTAATCGATTTAGCCATATGCTAAGTCTTCTCTGTTACTAAAACTTTGGTTCCAATCGATTGTGCTAATCGATTTCACTGGTCACGGGGACTTAGTGGTTTTCAACAAATCAATTTGCCTAATCGATTTGGCCATATCATAGAGAGTTAGCTTAAATCATGTTAATCGATGTACCTAATCGGTTATGGACTTTTGTCTGAAGAACAGTTTATCAGTTGGTTCATCCAATCGATTCACCAAATCGATTGGTGCCGAACATGTTACAAAAGAAATAGTTCAATGGATTGTGCCAATCGATTGTGCTTGTCTCAGGCCAAGTTTATTTTCAAACTTATTTTATGAAATCGATTTGCCTAATCGATTTGTCAATAAATGGCTTGGCTCTGTAACTGTCACAATCGATTGTGTTAATCAATTTAAACAATCAGAATGATCTTGTGATTGGAACACTCGATTTGTCAAATCGATTAGCCTGCAAGAAAAGAAAAGAGCCGCCATCGGAGAAACTACTGGATGATGTGATAAAGGAAATAACTCAAAAGAAAAAAAAAGAAGAGTAGTTCCTCAACTCCACAGAAGAAGGCAGCAGTTACTCAGGATAAACCAGCTGAAGAATTCAAGCTGCCTCCTGCCTTCATCGAAAGGAAGATTCATGAGGCTCGTATGTTAGACTTCCCTTACTTCGATAACGATGGCTTCACTTTTCAAAACCATCTACAATTTCACGGGTTGGACGAGTTCCTATCCTGCTTCCTCGACTCATATCCAAATTTGATTCGAGCTTTCGATTCTACATTCAAGATGACTGACACAGGTTTCAAAACAACGGTTAAAGGAAAGAAGATTTCCATGTCTTTTGAGGAGTTCTCGAAGCTATCGGGACTGCCTGATCATGGAAACTCTGTCGACGGCAGCTCCGAAGCCGACGCAGCTGATGAAGGTTGGGAAGCTTCCCTAGAGAGGCAAACATCAGTACAATACCCGATGGTCGATGGGTTTGTTGAGTTTGTCTCACTACCGATCGGCCAAATGAAGGTTCAACAAAGGATGCTGATGTATGCTCTCACACGGATGCTTGTCCCAAGGTCAAAAAATCACGTAGTTGTCCAAAGGTTGGACATCACTCTGCTGTGGGGACTGTGCAAAGAGCTCAAGATGAGCTGGGCATGGATTGTCCTTAGACATATGTTGGAAGCTGCACAGGGAAAGCTTATGCTTCCATACCCCTAGCTGATCACGAAGATTCTTGAGCACTTCAAGGTGTCGTTCAAGATTGAAGAATCGTCCAAACCATCCTTACATTTGGTGAATCCATTGTGAACCAAATGCAGCTGCGAAGGGTGAACGACGTTTGGAAGAGACCTCAAACCAATGCTGAACAAACTTAGCAAAACACTTGACCAGCAGTTGCTGAGCCAGTTGCAGCAGGTTCTGAAGTCCTTGCCAAACTGCTGGAATTCATGGCAGCGCAGGCAGCTCACAACACCAAGGTGGAGGCGTCAAATGCTAAGATGGAGGCTGCAATGCAAAAGCTTCAATATGATTTGAACCTGGTTGCATAGGATGTTGCAGCAATCCAGGAACATCTAGGCATTAAATTGTCTTTTAGTGATGTTGCTGAGATTGGGAGACAAGCAACTGAAGAACCACTTCCTACGCAATTAGATAGTGTTGAACCTCATGTTGAGGAGACACATGCTGAGGGTTATACAGCGGTCTCAGCCTCTTCCCTAGATAATAATGAGGGACAACCAACTCTAGATGTTTAGGATTTTAGATTCTAAGTTGTATTGCGCTGATTTGCTTTTTCTGTGTAATGATCTAGTTGTTTGTATCATTTTGTGAATGTATATAAAAAGCTGAATTTATGATCAAGTTGTTTGTTCCATTTTGATGATCTCTATTATGTGCCATAATCTGTTTTTTTGTGTTGCTCTGATACAATTTTTTTTAAAAACTGCATTTGTTACTAATCTATTCTATATTGATGTATAGTGATCACCAGTATTCAATTTTGCTACTAACATAGGGGGAGAAAACTTCTCCAGATTCTCCTTTGATGATTCTCTCCTTTTACTCCTTTTTGGATTAACTGACAAAGGGGGAGAAAATTTATAACTTGTTCTTGTATTACTTATTGCACAAAGTCTGTTTTTAGTGCAAATGGTTTGTGTGCTTTGATAGCTCTTATATCTGCTATGATATTGCTGCTTCTGATTTTAGTGAAAATGCGTTTATCTGCTCTGATACTGCTTCTGCTACACAACTAATATTTGCTCAATATTTGCTCTGATAGCTCTAATATTAGTTGATACTTTTTGATAGCTCTAATATTGGTGTTGGTACTTGCTTACTCTACTATGATTGATTAGTTTGATTTGCTTTGCTCTGATTCTGACAAACTGATCCTATACCCTTGCACCACCGCAAAATGCTCTGACAAAATCTATTTTTATGTTATCAAATGCTCTGATATGATCTGATACTGTTATGGCATTGATAATACATGATATATGTCAAATATGTCTTGTTGTAAAGCTCTAACCCAAATTTCAAAGTATGAACAACATGACTGCTCAAATTTAGGGGGAGCTTCTTTTTTTTTGTAATTATTATGTCATTCCTTGAAATATTTCTCAAGTTAAAATGTTAGATTTGTCACATGATGTATATTTGTCAATAATATCAAAAATGGACTTATGTCTAACACCCTAGACCACAAATTCATGAATTTGTCATATCAAGTTTTCGTAAAGTCCACTCCCATTTCAAACTACGAATTGTAGAACATTTTAATGTTGATCAAGCAATAAAAAGCATAAAGCACATAGATGAGAAAAATAATTCAATAAACTCATTAATATAAATAGAAATTAAATTAGAAAAATAAGAGTTTCATCTTGTTACGCTCATCCCTAACAAATAGGGTTTAGTTACTCATGACAGAGATATAAAAGATAGAGATTAGAGAAAAATTACAAGAAAGATTCATGAATGATTCTTGATAAAACTGCTCAATTGGTGTTAGAAATGACCATCTTTGAGTTTCTATGCTAGGGCACAAGTCTCCCCACTTCCCAATAGTAAAAAGGATCCCTAAAAAGTCAACAAATGTGTTTTTAATGAATGTTGTCGCATCCACGCACCCCACACGCAGAAAACGCGCTTCTGGCGTGCACCGTCAGTGCTGAAAGGCAAGAAATGCACCTCATGCACAGAAAACGTGCTGCAGGCGCACGCTGGCAGTGCTGAAAGGCAAGAAATGCGCTTCAGGCGCACAACGTATGATATTTGACTTATATTGCATTTTACTCCTCTCTTGAGTTTGAATTTGGTTCCGGTGTCTTCATGAAGGTTGTAGCTATGGATCATAGCTTTCGATTTCACTTGGTGTGACTCCAATTAGACATCTACAACTTCAGATATGGCTGAAATAATCCACATAGGTCATGTTGATTTCTCACCAGAATTCAACATTGCACTAAAATAAAGTAACAATGCAAAACTCCGAAAAATCTCTACTTAATCAAGGAAATAAGAACATAAATATTTCATTAAATCAAAGAAATAAAATTAATATAATAAATAAAATAAATCCTTAAATTAACTCATGAATAAAAGATAAATAAGAGTAAAAATAATAAAAAATATATGCGTATGATGAAGAGTAATCATGCAACAGAAAAGAACTCTATCAACAACAGGTAAAGAAAAGAGTCTAGGAAATCAAATTTCCTTTCCACAATACACCATCGAGTGATCAAGAAATACCTGAGCCTACTTTTGTTACAAATGAAGAAATAAAGAAACTCAAAGCATCATTGTTAAAATCTTAATAGGAGAAAAATGATCTACAAGCAAAGTTAGTAAAAGTCTCACAAGAGAATGAGAACTTATGATCAGAAAACTCCTGTAAGAGTTAGTTCATTGAGAGAAGCAACAAGAGGTTGAGAATTGAAAAGGAAAATAAACTTGACATATAAGACTATTTGAGAGGTGTAAATGAAGAGTTAGATGTGCGAAAATGAAAAAGGAATGAAGTTATTGAAGAGACCTATATGTTGAAGCAATTGTGGACAAAATCGGCAAGCTCTGAAAGGAACACAAAAATGGAGTTTGAGGATTTAAAGAAACAACTTAAAGAGATGTTAGCAGAGTATGAGAGTCAAGTAAAAAATGAAAGGCAACGCAAAAAAGAAATTGAAGAATTACTCTCAAAATATCAAGATGCACTAAGAATAGAAATGGAGACTACTAGTGAGTTGAAGAATTACATTGATTACTAGGAAAAGATCTATAATGACTTCAATGATGAAACTATATATTGGGGGATCATTTTAGGATGTTGATAGGTCCGTTGGAGAATCAAGAGATCTATAAATAGCTTAAAGATGAAGGCAGACATTGGAAAGACAGCTTTTGAAAATTGGCAATGCTAGCTAATCAAGCAATCTTCAAAATTCCAAAGCATCTAAGGGAGATTGATGCAATAATGCATATGCTCAACACTCCAGTCGAAGTCTACAAGTTCATTGAATATTTAAAAAATTTAGTAGAAGAATTGGAGAAGATTGGTTGTCCTATTAAAAGAGAAGATTGAAGTACCATAGTCAATGTAGTTTTTAATTTAAATGTGATGTACTTTTTTCTCATCAATGAAATATTTGCTGTTTTGATTTCTGATCCCCATATTTTCTTCACTAATAATTCATTTTTGTTAAAAAAAAATTCATAAGGCTTATGGTTCCCCAACATCCAACTATCATAATTAACTAATTTATTTCATCTTCATTACATTTATATTTAATGCATACTCATAGAAATTTTATTTATTTATTTAAAAAAACAAAAAAAAAATCAATAAAGTTGTTTCCCCAAAACCCTTATCAGACTTGTGCAAACTCCAAGATTATGGAAGAACTTGAGCAAAACCATGAAGTGATGAGAGCGGATGTTAATCAATTGAAGGATGAAGTTGATCGAATCCTAGAAGTTATACAAGCTTTGTCAAGGAAGGATAAGACATATGGGAATCCTCCAACTGCAAATGAAGAACACCAAACCACTCCTTCTCACCCACCATGCTTTACCCCGACAACTCAATAATTTCGTACAACAACTATGAAATTTACTATGTATGGTCTCCCACTTGGTTATACTCCACCTTTAGTCAACAACCCGAATTACTCAACAACAACCCCCAAAACCTAAACCAATCACAAATCTCATCTCCTCTAGGCTATGTGCCACCTCCAAACACTTTAGTTTTAGAAAATGTTCCATATAGTGCATCCCATGTCCCCCATTTTGAGGCTAACGAGAATTGGCAACAACCTCACATTGGCGATGATACACAATCAAAAGAGAAATTCCATGTTTTAGAAGAGCGAATAAAAACGATTGAAGGGAATAATGATTATGGTCTCGAACCTTTTGTTATGTGTTTGATTTCTGATGTGACTATCCCTTCAAAATTCAAGGTTCTTGAGTTTGAAAAATACAAAGGCGCCATGCTCATAACAACAAACTTCTCATTCACTTTTTCTAAGACAATTTGAGTTGGGTGTCATTAAGTTGGTATATGCATCTCGGGCGAAATCGAATCGGTTCACGGAAAGACTTGACTGATGTCTTCTTGAAAAAATATTGGTACAACATTGATATGGCCACTGATAAGATGCAATTGCAAAATTCATTGAAGAAAGACAATGAAATATTCAAAGCATATGCACAACGATGGCGAAAAGTGGCATCACAAGTAGAACCTCCTTTATATGAAAGAGAAATGGTTGGTATGTTTATGGATACTCTCCAGTCGCCATTTTATGATAAGATGATTGAGAGTATGTCAGCAAACTTTTATGACCTAGTCCTGATAGAAGAAATAATAGAAAGTGAGATGAGGAGCGGCAATATCGTATGTGCAAAAAGTGGTGTGAAAGTAACCCCAAACGACATTCACAAAAAAGAAAGAAGGAGATGCTAACGTTGTAATGGGAAACCCAATAGTCTCTTATTTTCCATCCATGAATTCTTATCCACCCCCAAATTTCCAGCCTTTGATACCCTAAACTCCTTACATTCCCTATTTATATGTGGCTGCAACCTCACAAGCTTCAGACCCTCAATATCACCCTTCAAGACCACCTTTTTATCAATCACCTCTGGTCCAACCACCACCTATCGCATTTCCCCAACATAACCAACGAAACTAAAATCCAAAACCCGAATCAATACAAACCACTAGTCAATCAAGAAAAGAAGATAATCCATTTTGACTCAATTCCCGTCACACACAGCCAATTGTTGTCTCACCAACTTTAGATTTCAATGGTAGTCCCGAGACCATTGAAACCTCTTGAACCACCATTTCCAAAATGGTATAACCCAAACGCCAAATGTGAATACCATGCAGGAGATATAGGGGATTCCATCGAAGATTTCCAATCCCTAAAATCTAAAGTGTAAGAACTGATTAATGCAAAATGGCTTCCCTTCAAGGAAGACGATCCCAACGTAGGGAGTAATCCCTTACTGGGCCACGAGGATACCTTTGTCAATGTCATTGAAGATGAGATAAACCAATGTGCAAAAGATGATTATGTGTTTACCATAAAGCCGTATATGGAAAATAGTAGATCTTTCCAAATACCATTGGAAAACCTCTATAGAAAAGAAAATCTTAAGCCAACCCCTAGCAGGCCAAATGCAATAATTTTCCAAGCACCAACCCCTTTTCCTTATGAAAATACCAAGGAAGTGCCATGGAATTATGAAGTTACCTCTCACTTGGTCAATCATCAATCAAGTGATAGTTGTGAATCTAAAGGAATTAATGTCACCAACATTTCAGGGATTGGTGGGATAACTTGGAAAATGAGGGCCATGGAGGAAAAGTGAAAGAAGTTACAAATCATCCTATAAAAGGGTCAAATACTTGCAAAAAGACAATGCTTGAAGAAGAAACTAATGAATTTTTGAGATTTATCAAGCATAATGAGTAAAAGGTGGTAGATTAACTAAATCAAACCCCTTCCAAGATATATGTTTTTTCTTTATTATTAAACTCTAAAGCGCATAGAAGAGCATCAATGAAAGTTTTAAACGAGGCCCATGTTACTCATGACATCATTGTCGACGAGTTCACTGGTGTCGTCAGTAACATCACCGCTAATAATTGTTTGAGTTTTAGCAATGGCGAATTACCAGCTGAAGGGACAAGTCATAATAATACACTACACATCTTTGTGAGGTGTCTTGATCATATTCTTGCATGAGTGCTAGATGATAATGATTCATCATTAAATGTCATGCTAAAATCAACACTATCAAAACTATTTGTTGATGGAGCTTGTTTGAAGTCGAGTGATATGATGGTGAAAGCATTTGATGGATCCAAAAGACAAGTTGTTGGTGAGATTGACCTGCCAATTCAAATCAGACCCCATAATCAAATTATAGTGAACAATATAATGGTGATAATATATGGGGAAAAATATATGATAGTGAGTTGTCTATCTTTTACGGGCTACATATTGAAGACACGGAGGAAGCCATAAAGACTTCCTTTCAAGCCTTAGAAATCATCAATGTTGTCTTCTTGGGTGAAGGATCTCCCTTAAAAGAACCAAAGTTGTCTACCACATCATTAAAGTCTACCAAATCGATGTTGGAAGGAGGAGTTTTTGTTAAATTGGGAAAATTGTTAGATATACCCGAAAAGAACGATAGATACGGGTTGGGATATGTACCTACTAAAGTTGACAAAGAAAAGGTTGTGAAGGAAAAAATGGAAACCATGATGGCTTGTTTGGAAAATCAAACACTAAATTCACAAAAGATTCCTATTTGTGATATTCGCCAAACCTTTCAGAGCGCTGGAATAGTATATGATGACCAGGTGGCTATTGCAAAAGAAGAGCATGTTGGTGATGATACCTTCAAGTTTGTGTACCATTGTCTTCTGAATACCAATCTCAACAATTGGAAGATCATCGAGTTTCCCGTGTTTCTTAATTCATGTTCAAAGTAATTAAGTATTATAACTCCATTTGCTCTGCCCAAGGCTATAAGGATAACTAATTAGAAAACATGTATTTCAATTCCATACTTATTATCAATAAATGCATTTTGGAATTCGCCAATTGTTTTTTTTTTTGTTCTTGAAATGGCATTATTTATTCATATTTTATTTTTTTTTTCCTTTTTCATTCTTAATTTAAACAATGCAGAGTCAAAAATGAATTAGTTGAAAACAGCAGCACTAGAACACTTTCTTGTAATTTTGAACGTCCAATTAATCACACTGGTGAGGATTGTGAAGATGATTCGGAGCCTCCCCCAAAACTAGAAAGGTTAATTGGACAGGAAGCTAAAATAATCCAACTCTATCAAGAACCTGTTGAGGTGATCAATTTAGGGACTGAACATGATAAGAAAGAAATTAAAATTGGTATGTCTATGAAAGAAAATGAATGATAAAAGTTGCTTAAACTTTTATTTGATTATGTGGATGTCTTTGCATGGTCAAATGATATGTCTATGCTAGATACTAACATAGTTGAACACAAGCTACCACTCAAGCCTGAATATGCTCCAATTAAACAAAAGATGAGGAGGATGAGGCCTGATATGTCACTTAAAATTAGAGAAGAGGTTAAGAAGCAATTTGATGTTGGTTTCTTAGCAGTAGCAAAATATCCTCAATGGGCTGCTGATATTGTCCCAGTTCCAAAAATGATGAAAAGGTTCGAATGTGCATTGATTATTGAGATTTAAATAAAGCTAGTCATAAAGATGATTTTCCTTTGCCTCACATTGATGTCCTAGTAGACAACACTGCTCAATATTATCTTTACTCCTTCATGGATGGTTTTTCAAGGTATAATCAAATCAAGATGGCTCCCGAAGATATGGGGAAAACTACATTCATCACACAATGGGGGACTTTACATTATAAAGTGATGCCATTTCGATTAAAGAATGGTGGGGCAACCTATCAAAGAGCAATGGTAAATGGGTTGGGTATTGGGGCATCATAACAAATTTGGTAAGAAAGAATGTGTTATTTATTATTTGAGCAAAAAGTACACCAACTATGAAACAAGGCATTCACTGCTTGAACGAACATGTTGCGCATTAGCATGAGTTGCTTGTCGGTTGAGGCAATACATGTTATGTCATACAACTTGGTTGGTGTCTAAAATGGACCCAACTAAATACATCTTTGAGAAACCTACTCTTATTGGAAGGATTGCTCGTTGGCAAATGTTGTTATCAGAATACGATTTGGTATACGTTACACAAAAAGCTATCAAAGGAAGTGCCCTAGCATAGTATTTGGCTCAATAACTAGTAGAAGATTATTAATTAATGTAGTGTAAATTCCCCGATGAAGGCATAATGACTTTATTTGAAGAGAGAAAATCACCTGATAAAGAAAAATGGGCGTTGATGTTTGATGGTGCTTCCAATGCATTAGGGCATGGAATTGGAGTCATTTTGATTTCCCTAAAGAACCAGTTCACTCCATTTACTACTAGCATGTGTTATGGGCATTAAAGTAGCTATTGAATCAAAGGTAAAACTTCTTGAGGTATATGGAGACTTATTGTTGGTCATCCATCAGACGAAAGGAGAGTGGGAAACACATGATTCCAAATTGATTTTGTATCATACTCATATCAAAGGACTGACAGAACACTTTGAGAAGATAGATATATTTTCACCATATCCCTCGAGAAGGAAACCAATTAGTTGACGCCTTGGTCACATTGTCGTCAATGTTCAAAATAAGCATCGGTCAGGACATGTCGCTTATAAAAATTTAACAAAGGGATAAACATGCATATTGCTTATAAATAGAAGAAGAGTCTGAGGGCAAGCCATGGTTTTATGATATCTAATCATATGTTAAGAATAAAGATATACATTGGGCTTTTAAAGAACGACAAAAGGGTTTTAAGGAGGTTGTCATAGAACTTCTTCTTAAATGGTGATGTGCTTTAAAAAATAAATCATGATATGGTTCTCCTCAGATATGTGGATCAAGCGAAAGCAAAGAAAAACATTCAAGAGGTTCACGAAGGTTCTTTCAGAGCTCATGCAACTAGACACACAATCGCAAAAAAAAAAAAATCTTAAGGGTTGGCTATTATTGGTTGACCATGGAGTCTGATTGCTTTAGTTACGTAAAGAAATGTCATAAATGTCAAATATATGATGACAAAGTACATGTACCACCCACCACTTTGAATGTTTTAACATCACCATAGCCATTTTTAATGTGGGGAATGGATGTTATTGGACTCACCGAGCCTAAGGCTTCAAATGAGCACCGATTTATTCTAGTAGCTATTGATTATTTCACAAAATAGATTGAGACCGCTTCTTATGACAATGTGACAAGAAGTGTAGTTGTCAGATTCATCAAAACAAAATTGATTTATCAATATGGCTATCCAAATAAGATAATCACTGACAATGCGACCAATCTGAATACTAAAATGATGAATGAGTTGTGTGATAGTTTCAAAATTCAGCACCATAATTATTTGCCATATCGTCTAAAAATGAATGGGGATGTAGAAGCAGCAAATAAGAATATCAAGAAGATCATATAGAAAATGATGGCAACATATAAGGATTGGCATGAAATGCTTCCCTTTGCATTACATGGCTATAGAACCTTTGTTCGTACCTCAACAGGGGAAACTTCTTTCTCATTGGTGTATGGAATGGAAGAGCTACTTCCCATTGAAGTTAAAATTCACTCAATCAGAGTCTTGATTGAAACAAAACTGGAAGAGGCTGAGTGGGTTCAATCACAATTTGACCAATTAAATCTCATAGAAGAAAAAATAATGATAGCTCTATGTCACGACCAGCTATATAAAAAAAGACACAAAACAGTATAGAGAAAAAAGTTTGTCCTCGAGATTTTCAAGAAGGGAATTTGGTGTTAAAGAAAATACTGCCCATAAAAAAGATTCTCGTGGAAAATGGACCCAAATTAAGAGGAACCATATGTTGTAAAAAAAAATTTCTTTGGGGGAGCTCTAATACTCATAGAAATGGATGGAGAGAACCTTCGACTTCCAGTAAATTCAGATGTAGTCAAAAATATTATGCTCAAAAAATATGATTGAAAAAATGGGCTCACTAGGTTGAAAACCTGAAAAGGCGACCTAGGCAAAAATTAGAGCATTTCGATAGATTGAAAACTTGGAAGAGCGGTCCATGCAAAAGTTAGGGATAAAAAAAAAAAAGCAAACTCTTCAAACTTCGGCAATTATTATTCTTGGAAGCTAACTAATGGAAGTGACTAAATTACAAGAATGAATAATGTTTTTTATCCCTTCAATTTAACCTAACCTCATGTGTACATTGTGACTCCAATTGTTTTGTTCCCAGTATAGTGAATGTACTTTTGAAATGTTGTTTTATGATAATAAATGTTAGAAGTTGAAATATGTGAAAATATAAAAATACTTTAAATTTTTTACACTTGGAATATATATACCGAGAACTCGATAGATTCTCAACATGTATGGCTGCATATAAGAAAAATAAAGAGTAATTATTTTAAACAATGGACTTTGCTTCGCCTCAAAAAAGCAGCCACTCGATAGGTACGAAGAGTCATCATGAGGAAACAATATTTGTTTTTGTTCATCTGTTGAATCTTGGGATTCGAGAATCAAAGAAATGAACAAAAATTGATCTATAATGCATGACACACATAAATCATGCATAATTTACTCATACTCACATGATCCATGCATCTTCATTCACACTTTACCTATACTCAATGCATAACACACGCACGAGTCATTCATAACTTATACTTTATTTATACTCGACAACCTTTAACATTTGAATTGCAAGTATCATATACATATTCTCCCTCTTTATCTACCTTCAAGATTCGACCAATTACGTTTTTATTTCTATTGATCTAGCATCGGTAATCAATCTGAAGATGATCATTCTTTCATTCATGTCGATCTATGCATCAGTAGCCAATCTGAAGACGATCATTTTTCATTTTGTCAATCTACGCATCAGTAATCAATTCAAAGATGGTCATTTTTCATTACAATCATTCTTTAATTCATGTCGATCTACGCATAGGTAATCAATCCGAAGACGATCATTCTTTCATTCTTGTCGACATACGCATTGGTAACCAATTCAAAGACGATCATTGTTTCATTCATGTCGATCTACACATCGGTAACCAATTTGAAGAGGATCATTTTTCATATTGTTGATCTATGCATCGGTAACCAATTAGAGGATGATCCTTCTTTCTTTCAATCATTTTTTTTTAATTTTGTCTATCTACGAACAGGTGGGGAAGATCATGTTTTTGCATTAGCAATTTATTAGTCTACTCACCTTTGCCTTTTTCTACTCGTTTTCATGGACAAAATTTGGATCCTTATATGTAGTTATATTTTACAACGATAATATTCATATTTTCAAGTAAATATATAATTAAATAGGGGTAGCTTTAGTATCCCAATTTTGTCCAACTAATTAAAAAAAAAAAGTAATCATATACATGTTATTATAATATGTCAAATTTTATGCCCCTTTATGAAAAATTAAAAAAAATATATATATATATGTAAAGTTGAATACTAATAAAAAAATGTATAAAAATAATATAGCTAAAAGTAACAAATGATGTTCATTTTGTCTCATCGTCTCTTAAAACCACAATTATAATAATATTAGAATATAATACACATTGATAGATATTTAATTATTTAAATAAAATAAAAATTCCTATTGTCCTCTCTAGTTGTTATGATGTAGAGAGAAGAAGACAAAACTTTGAGTTTAAAGTTGAAGCATGGAGACAACATTATACAGAATCAGAGACACCTATAGAGAAAAACTTTAGCTCATTCAAAATTTGCTTTATTTCTCAAACATAAACAGAAAATTAACACACTCAGATAAAAGCAATTTTTTTTAAAAAAACGTGAATGCATCAAACAGGCAGAAGAACTCAAATTATGGACATATGAAATAAAACATAAAGAAGAAAATTAATGAGGAAGCACAAAGATAGAGCAAGAAATCAAATAAATATTTGGAAAAAAATCTATATATACATCATCATTTATTTTCAAAATGGAGTTTTTTTTCTTTTAGAAGAGAAATCAGAACCTAGAAAAGAGATAGAGTTTTCTTTTTTTAAAGAGAGATTCTGAAATAAAAATGAAGTTGAGTAGGGAAGAAACAACAATCCAACTTCATTCTCAAAATCATATATTTCAAAATTAAAAAAAAAATTAAAAAAAAAATAGCAAACGAGAAATAGAGGCATCACCGTATTTCAACTTCCACCAATGACCGCCGCCAACCACCGTTAGTTGTTACATTACCACTCCCAACCACTGTCAACCATTACATTTCGGTTGCCTTCTCTTTTGTTGTTATACACAGATCTACATCCCGCACTTGGTTCAATATCTATCTTTTTAATATTTTGTTGTTTGTTGGCTGATATATTTGATTTTATTCCTAAAAATGATACGTTGTATTTGTTGGTTACTTTCCTGAAGTCTCATCTCATACTCAAAAAATTATACTTTTTATTTGTTTAAAGTTGATAGATTCATTGTTAAAAATGATACATCGAAAATTGATGCATTGGAACTTTTAAAAAGAAGTGATAAGTGTTTGCGGTAGCAGAAGTTAAGTTTTTTTTAGGCATTTAGAAACCAACGTTTTTATTTCTGTCTTTCTTTACACAAAGTTGTAGTAGCAACATATATTGTTTTTATTTAGCTGATGTAATGTCTACAAGTATTATCTTTTTATTTAGGATAGATGTTCTTTTTCTCTTCGACAACTTGTATTGACTATTAGTTAAATTATTAAGTTTTTTTATATATATAAAAAAAATCTTACCTAGAATATTGTTAAATATAATTTTGCTTAAGTTATGTGATATAGTTGTTATATCATGATAATTCTAAATTGTAATTTATTTTTAATAAATTAATAATTATAAAAAATTATTTTAAAATAATTAATTAGATGTGAGATTTTTTTAATTTTTGAGCCGTTATAACAAATTGTACAACTTAGAGATTTTAAATTTTATTTTTATAACGAAAATAATAACACTATTCTTAAATGGATTAATTAGACGTGATATCTTTTTAGTCCTTGAATTTTTTAAGACACAAGTTGAACAATTTAATAGTCTTAAAATTAATTATTTTAAATAATTATATAAATCAAACAAACTCATTTTATTTCGACAAATTTTTTTTTCTTTTTAACAACAAAACAAATTTTCTTAAAAATAATCTACACATCCGCATTTTCTATCCACGAATTACGTAGCTTTGATTTCTCAATTGCACTGAGAGATACGTAGCATCAAGATCACCATATTGTCGAGCTCACTAATAAAAATTTTTTTTTTTTTTACTTTTCTTAACTAAGCATACTTTTATTTTAAAATCACATCAAAAAATAAGTAATTGATATTCATATTTAATAATATGGAGAAATAAATATAATTTATTAATATTAATTTTGTATAATTAGTTATAGGTAATTTAGTTAATTAATTTTGCATAATTTGGTTAACAGATGTGGTAGGGTGCTAATATATTCTCTATGCATAATCGACTCCTGAACTCAAAATCTAGTTCAAAGACCTTTTTTTTCTATGTTTAAGGGTGTCTCAATATTTTCTCTATTTTAAAATAAATTTTGATTGCGACTTCATTGATTTCGAGGAACACTCAAAATTTTAGGTTGCGACAATATGTGTATATGAAGTAAAATTTATTTATCAAATTTTTAATTATTAATTATTAATTATTAATTTTTTTTTACTGCCCAATTTGTAACATGGTCTCCAAAATCTTTAAGACGACATTGAGTCAAATACATAAATTTTTGTTAATCAAATTATAATTCAAATGTTTATTATAAATAAAAATGGAGGGAATAATTTATAAAACAAATTACAAAACGACTATTATAATTATAAAATAAAATAAATTTTATAACCTAAATTCTAACTATTTGAGTTGTGAGTTTTATCTAGTGATAAAAAAATCAAACCAAATAATCATATGATCGCAATAATTTAACCAAAACTAATTTAATTAATTTGATATTTATTTTTGTGGATTTGAGTCTAAGTTGAACTAAACAATAAATCCGACATATTTTGATTTGAAATGTAGTTTCACGTAATTTTAAAATATATTGTCTAATACTCAAATCAAACCATTATCTTTTTTCAACATTATATCAATATTAGTATCTTAGTGTTGTATTTAAATGTATTTTAATAATAATATAGTTTTTTTCCTTGTAGTTAAGAAAGTTGTATTAATTGTGTAAAAATTTGGATTTAGTTTGTATTCACACAGACGATGTAAAAATATTTTACACTATCAAATAATCATAACTATCAAATTAATAAATCAGTTTTACTTTTATCATAATCATTTTTAAAGCCACATTTATGAATGTTTATGATGTGCTGATTGTAAAAAAATTTACAGAGACAAAACATAACAATAAACTCTAAAAAATTTAATGTTTGAAAATAAATTAGATTTTTAAAACTAATTTTTAATCATTAAAAATGTCAATATCAAAATTTAATATACTACCTTACTATAATAAACGTCAAAAGTTTGATCGTCACTATATTTTTATAAATTTACTGTTTTTTATTTATCTATTAAAAATTTCATCTTTAAATTGGATTCAGATATCGTAGTAGATAGCTTTATCTCTACACGAATTGTAGATTCCAAATCGGGGGAGATCATTAAGGTTTGTAAGCAATAATGTTTAGTGTCATTTACATACTTTTCAGTTGTATTTGTAAATGCATTATCAGGAACTCAGTTATGCATATTTTCTTAGTCCCAACAGTGGAGCATCCTATTCCTTTTCTTGAATTCTATTATGCTTTAATAATTGCTATGACTTTACTTGGTAGAAATTACATTTTTCCTTTCACATAGTTGGAGGGTTGATCTTCAACTAATTGATGCTTCTTTTTTGCTTTTGCTTTTTTGTGATTAAATAGTTGGTGCTTCTTCGGTAAGGTAGGTGGTGTTAGAGTAAATTTTTTGCTCTATCAGTTTCAAATTTTTGTTCACCCTAGATATTAGATTTTTGTTCAGTTTGGTGGACCAAATTTATTTATATGGGTTTGGTCTCTACATAAATGGTTGGACATTTAGTAATCAATAAATGAAATTTAGTTGCAATACATCATCTTGAAGACCAAAGTAATAACTTTGTCAAAATATTTGAAGGTGTGTACATCATTATATCAAAGTTTTAAAAATTACTTGAGGTCGAACCGATCAAAATTGAACTAATTGAATTAGTTCAACGAGTTGAATCTCGGTCGAAATATTTGAATGTGTGTACATCATTATATTTAAATGTGTACACACTAATTGAATCTGAGTTGAATCTCGGTCGAATTGTTTATTAATTAAATAATAATAAAAATAATTGAAATATATTAAAATATTAAGAATTTCATAATTTATAAAATAAAAATACATAAAATTTATAATAAATATTCTATATCTATAATAAATACATTAAAATTCACAATAAAGACTAACTATCATATTATAAATTCAAATATCAAATCTCATATAGATCAATCAGTCAACCACTTGCACATAACTGATTAAATGAAATAAAAGATTAAGTGAAACAAAAGGTTTTTTTTGTTTAAATTAAACTTAAAACGAAATTATTTAAAAATCTGGTTTTTTTCAAAAATAAAAGATCTGGGTGTTTCAAAAAAATCAAGCCGTTTTCTAAAATTGGGCCGAGCTAGGTGGTCTGACTGATTTAATTCGATTTTCCAAATTTTTCTTGGTTTTTATAAATCAATAGTTTTTTATACTGACTGAACCAGACATAAATACGGTTTCCAATTTAACCGATTGGTTTGGTTGAATTTTTAAAACATTGCATTATATACGAAGATCGAATGATTCAAACAAAGCATTGTATGTTGATGGTTAAATATATCATTGTCTTTATTTGAATATTGGAAAATAATCTTTATACACCCAAATACCGATTTATAAATATCACTACTCTGTTTGATTTTGGAAAGGTAAACCTTTATAGGGTAGCTAGTATAGGATGTTAATTAAGTAAGCATATAAATGAGTAATGATTTTAGCGGCTCATGCATACCATACTTTGCATAGGAAAATAAAGAGCAATCTACCTAAGAAGGGTAATGCTTTTAGCATGTCATATAGACCTGCCTCTACGTGCGTGGTGGAGTTATTATTAATGAGATGTCTCTAAACACAAAAACATGTGCACCATCCAGAAACCTACATATGTTAGCTTAGAGGTGGACAACAGATCGAGGAGAGCAGGTTCGGGTCTAAAATGTCCAATTGGTTGAAACTGCATGTTTAAAATGTAGAAGTTCGGTTTCGTCCATTTTTTAAAAGAATTATACAGGTTGAATTGCATGGATAGCGCGTCGTGCTGGTGGTTTAAAACGGGTTAACTCTCTAACAACAAAAACATTAAAATTTTAGGTTTAAAGTACAAAATAGATACAAATATGAAAAACTAAATAATTGTGGCTTTTTATTAGTCAAGACGTTAACAAAAAAAAAAAAGAAAATCTAAAAAAAAAGGATGTATATCTTTTGTTTGTCAGTTTTGTAGTGGGTTTACTTCGATGTTTGCCACCTTTCACTATTGTAAGGCCTTTTAGAGAGATCGATTGTTGAGTATTGTAGTTGAGTTGATGATGAGATGATAATTATTTAATATTGGTAATTAATTGATTTATTCTTAATTTTGAATGTATTTTACTTAGTTGACCATATGAACTTGATAATATAAAGTTTGAAATGAAAATAGTATAATGTTGTCTCAGAACCTGTATAGGTATACCTTCGATGTTTTATTTGTAACTTTCTCCATATATATATATATATAAATATATATATATATATATATATATATGTATAGGGTTCATTCTAGCTAGATGAACTCTTCGTCTATATATGACAGGAGCGGGGGCTTAATTACGGGCTTAATTATGTTCAACCTTACCAAAAAAGGTTATTTAAGTAGAGGACATTGGGTGAAACCAATGTAGTCTTTATGACTTACTTGTTGTGTTGAGTTTAAGTCATTAGATTACTCATGTCTAGTGGCTTAAAGTGTTTGAAAATTTTGAGGCTAGAGATAGAAGAAATAATTGAATATAACTTACGAAGAAATAGTATAATATTAAATTGAAGTATAGTTTTGCTGAAAGGATTTTCCATACTTAGCACACTGGCATGGCTGAGAAACATCAATAATTGATTCTATTAAATCTATGTTACTGAGTTTTATGCTCATTGTGTTGAAGGTAATGTTTTCCAAGTAACAGGTAAACGTTGAAAGTCTTAGGAGTATCCAGATTTGTTCACCAGTCCTTCAATGTCATGAGTCGGAGCCGGATCAAGTCTTGAGTCTAGATTGGAGTCATAGTTTAATTAAGTCTCACTTGAAAGTTGTTTTAAAGTTTGTAAGTATTTAGATATTTATGAATTAAAAATTTCAGTTAGTTTCATCTACATTGTGTACAAAGGTGTCGCTTGACTCGAACATTTGCCTAGTAAGTAAGATTAAGATTCAACAAGAGTGACTCGTAGTCTTGAACTCTATCTCTGACATCAAATCCACACACAACCTTTTCATGGGGTGTATTCTCAAAATCCCATGCATTAATGGCCCTACACGTGTGTGTATCTCAGTACAGTGAACGCTCTAAGAATTTTGCCTCGAAATTCCATAGGAAGTGGCCCCACTTCCACATTCACATAATTGAGTCTATCAAGAGTACTACTGTAGTTAGGTACTCCACTCCACTTAGAGTTTAGATCTCATTATGATTTTCTATTACCTCATCTTATCATCGCTTCAGGAATCATGTTTCTCTAATTTATAATAACATGTCCATCTCATATCACTTCACGACTTGTTATTACCCATTGAACCTAGTTCTTGGGATCTCTAGTCTCTTAGGCCAGGTTATCATCATGAGTGACTCTATAGGCATTAGTCTCATCCTTTTGGATGTATTTATGACTTTCACTCTAGCTAAAACTTATGTCAACGGGTCTGCTAAATTTTCATAAGCGCATTCATTATCCATTATAACAACTCCTTTAGAAAGTAACTCTCTAACAGTGTTGTGCTTACGACAAATTTGTCGTCTCCTATTGTTGTAATAACAATTCTCAATCTTTGTAATAGTTATGGTACTATAGCAGTGGATCAACACATCTGCCATAAGTTTTTTCCATATAGAGATCTCAACTAGCAAGCATCTCAACCAGCTCGCTTATGCGCTAGTAGTAGCTAGTATTATAATTTCAGACACCATAGTGGACTGAGTCAATATTGGTTGTTCTTCAATTTCCAAGATACAACACCACTAGCTATACTAAAATATAGCCACTTGTTTCTTTGGAGTCATCTGATAAAATATTTCAATCAGTAACATTGTATCCTTCAAGGATTATAGGAAATCTTTGATAATGTAATCTGAAACTCATGGTTCTTTTCAAGTATCCCATGACTTTTTTCATAGCATGTCAATGCTCCATACTAGGTCTATTAATACACCTTCACAATAGTCCCATGACGTAGCCAATGTTGGGTCTAGTACAATCAATGGCATATATGTGACTGCCTCGCATATTCAGTTTGTCTAACACCTTCACTAGTGTTCTTGAAAAGTTTCACACTTTGATCAAATGGTGTCCAAACAGGTTTGTCGTCACAATATTTATATTTCTTTAGGATTTTTTCAACATAGTGACATTGATCCAAAGAAATTCCATTTTCCAACCTAGTAATCTTGATTTCAAGGATTACATTCATTTCTTTGAGGTCTTTCATATCAAAGGGTTTACACAACAATGATTTCACAATTTTTACAGCATGAATTTTTGAATCAAAATATGAGTAGGACGTCTCCATAGAGACATATGATAGTGCAAATGTCATTTTTATATTTGTAATAAATATATTTGTGACTTTCATTCACTTTAAACTCGTTGATATGATCAAGTTATCAAATTTTTCATACCATTGATTAGGAGCTTGTTTAAGACCATACAGAGATATATCTAACTTACAGACCTTGTTTTCTTGTCCATGAATCACTAAACCTTTAGGTTGTTCCATATAGATTTCTTATTCCAATTAACCATTTAATAAAACAGTTTTGACATCCATTTGTGTACCACCAAGTTATGAATAGCACCAAGTGAGATGAGCATCCTAATGGATGTAATTCTAGTGACTGGTGAAAAAATGTCGAATAAATCTATATTTTCTCTTTGTCTAAAACATTTGGATACAAGGTGTGCCTTGTATTTATCAACAGTTCCATCGAGTTTTAATTTCATTTTCAAGATCCATTTACAACCTGTTGGTTTGCAACCAGGAGTCAAGTCTACAAATTCAAGGTCATGTTAGACTGTAGAGAGTCCATTTCATCATTTATTGCTTATTGCAATAAATCTACATCCAAAGATAACATAACTTCTTAAAGATTTGTTCGATCCTCTTCTAAAGTATAAGTCACATATTCGGGTCTATACATTTACCAACTCTAGCTACTTCTTCGAGTTTCTGTATCGCCTTGTTCGCTGCTTATAGATATAAGAATGTGACTTGGTTCGCTGCTCCCATTATTTCTCCATTTGAAAGAGAATTTATTTTCATAGAAGTTAACATCATTTGACTTTATGATCACTTTTGCATTTAGGTCATAAAATCTATACACTTTGTTCTTTACTACATACCAAATGAATTCACATTCATAGGCTCTACTGGCGAGTTTAATGCACTTGGGAATGGGGATTTTGATATAAGCCAGACAACCCCAAGTTTGAAAATAAGACAAGTTTAGTTGTCTTTTCTTCACTATCTCATAAGGAGATGTTTTGTTTTTAGATTTAGGAAAACTATTCAAAACATAGCAAATAAGCAATATATTTTTCACGTCCCAATGAGATACAACACCAGAGTTACGCATACTAGCAACAACTAGTTCAATAAGAGTTATATTTTTTTTTCTTTTCAACTTTGCCATTCACTTCGAGCAATTATGGTGCAGTTGTTCCATGTATAATTTCAGAAAATTTATAAAACTCATTAAACAAACTAGAATCATACTTGGAGCCTCTTAACCTTTCTACTAAATTGAATTTCAATTTCAGTTACAAAGATACTTAACATGTCAAACGTTTCACTTTTTTTTTTCATTTCTTGTTAACATCCATCAAGTTCATATATATAATAGTATAATAAATCTAAAGAGACAGATTCTTTAACTACATATTATGTGAACCTTTTTTTATTTTAGCTTAACTACATAAATCACATTTTTCAAAATCATTCATAGATAACTTTGGAATTAAGTTTGAAATCAGATGTGTTCACATCACATAGTCTAGCATGTCGAAAATTAAAATCACACAACATGTAAACAGAAGGAGACATTTTATTGATTTCAACATTCAAACAAAAAAAGACATGTTAAATTTCAATATTTTAATTTACATATGTCATGAGTGACGTACCTTAATAAATGATCTCATGAGTTATCTTCTAAATTTTATGGGAGTGAGCCTTCACGGATTTGTCATCGGTCATCTGATACTCTAGGTAGCAACTCACAACATACTTCTTCAAAGCATCTCAAACATCTCTAGCAGTATTGTTGGAACTATAACAGTTATACAGATCATCGATGAGTCCATTAAGAATATATTTCTTATCATTATTCCCCTAAGAGCCAACTTTCTTATCCTTTTCAGTTTGCTTCAAACGAAAACAATTTATTGAAACCAAAGGCAGCATAACCAAATTCAGTAATTTCTTCGATTGAGTTGCAAACTTAATCGCTCTCTTTAAGAAGTTTCGTGGCACTTCCCAAATTGTGCAAGACATACTATCAACCATGAAGTCCCTAGGATAAAACAACTCAGATTCACTGCATCAGAGTTCCAGTGCATCGTAGAAAACCATTCTAGAATTACTCCCTTAATGTGGCAGTTAAAGCCACTCTCAATATGACCATTAAGGTCACTCGCAATATGTTACTATGACAAGTCATAAATCAAAAGGAATACGACACACAAAAATTGTCTAAAAGACTATGGCACACAAATTGTGACAAAAGACTACGACACAAAAAACCGCTCTTAAAATCGAAGGGACTACGACATAACAACCGCTCTAAAAAATGAAAGGACTACGGTACATAACCGTTTTAAAATATCGAATGGACTATGGTACAAAACCGCTCATAAATATCGAAGGGACAGAAAGAAAGAGGAGAAGTGGCTCAAAAATAAATCGAACATAATATAAAAGGGAGAAAAGAGAAAGTTGATAAATGCATTCAACTTTTGTGTACTTTTCATAATAGTTTGACACTCTTTATATAGTGATGGAAGCAAACTCACATGTTTTCTATCTAATGTAGGACTTTAGTGATGAAATTTTCTATGGCGAGATGGTTGAACCTTTAATCAAATTTATTATGTTTTTCTAGATTTTTTTTATTTATTTAATTGCAATACAACATGAGGAATTCTACAACGGAAAGAAGACTGAAACGGTGAAGAAGAAAGTGCGATTTAAATTTTTTTAGTGAAAAAGACTGAAACATTTGGAGCTTAATTTTATATTAAAAATATAATATATTTATATTTGAGTTTTTTTTATAAAAAATGATTATGACTTAACTGTTTTACAATTTTGTAACAAAAATTCGATTGAATGACTATTTTAAAATGAAACTATATTTATAGCGATGTTAATCAAACAAAAAAAATACAATAAAATAATTATAGTTGTAAAAAACTAATACATATTTAAACTTTAAAATAAATATTACACAATAAATACAATAAAATAGGCATGTTAAGTGTGATAGAAATTGAACGTAGAGACAAACAAATAATTGTCACTTTAGTAGTAACTAACATCAGTTTAACATTTCCATTCTAATTGTCTACAATTATACATGCATGTAGGGGGGAAAACATAACCACAATACATTTTTCAAGTTTTTTCTTTCACAATTTGCTAAATTTAACCTCGACCCCGTCAATTGGAACAGGATGTGACAGATAAATTATATCTGCATTTGGATTAAGGAGCTCCCACCTAAATTAAATTAATATAAGAAAAATCAATTAGATTATAACCTGGAAAATTCTATGGAGTAAAGAGTCATATCAGTCTTTTAATAGTAAGTAGTATCATTATAATTCTTGAATGTATTAAAATTATAAATAAATAAAATATATGTAAAAATTTATCATTTCTTTTTTTGTTTTTCGAAAAAATAAAATGTATTTTTTTATCATTCTAATAATCAAATATACTTTTCATTAATTAGTATGGCCTTTAAATATATTTTCCGTTATATGATATTCACCCAAATATACACAAGAATCTTTTTCTAATTTGTATATGTTTAAAGATCTATTGTATTATATACACAAGAATGTTTTCATAATTTATCCACGTTTTTATTTGTCACTTAAAGTTTTTGTAAGATCTGTTTGACATTAAGGATAAAAATATAATTTTTTACATTAATGATAATTTACTTCCCTACTTTGTTAGCAATGTTAAAAACATGTTATATACCAAAATATAAAGATCAAACATTAATTATTAGCAAAGTTAAAAACATGTTACATATCAAAATACAAAGACCAAACATTAGTTATTAGCAAAGTTAAAAACATGTTACATATCAAAATACAAAGACCAAACATTACTTGTATCCTATGGACAAATGATGAAGAAGAAGTGCAAGTTGAATTTTCACAAGCGTGTTTCCAGGGCATAGTCTTTGTCCACCGCCAAAAACTTGGTACGCTCCGGACTTTGCTGGCTCCTAACAATTTATATATATAAGATTATCACTTATTGATTATTGTCTTCACAAAAAGTAATAATCATACCCATGTAAAAAAATTTATATCATTGATAAATTATATTCATTATATATGACTTTAAAAATATATTATGGTTAAAATTTGATGGTATATACAAAATAATTTAAATTTAATTGTAATTTTAGTCTTTTTATTTTAATTGAATCACGAAAATAGTAATTACATTTTATATGTTCATAGTTTTGGTCCTTAAACAAAATCTTGATCTAAAATTGATGAAATATCATTTTTTTTAAATGATGTGACAAAAAAATTGATGTGGATTAATGATATTTTATTATTAATCTAAATTTATAAAAACACATTTTCTATTTTAGTGCATCATTTAATTACAAAAACATAATTCAAGGAAATGTGTTCATAAAATAGAAAACATGTTTTGCAAATTTGAAATAATAATAATAATAATAATAATAATAATAAAATGTAATTAATACATATGAAATCTTCAACGTCATTTTTTTTATGTATAATTAAAAAAAAAATAACATTTCATCAAAAAGTTTTATCAATTGTCTGTGTTTGAGGACCAATACTAAAGACAAATAAAATGGGGATACTATTCTGATCTTTCAGTTAAAATATAAGATTAAAACTACAATTAAGACAATAAGTTATTGATGACGATATAAAAAATATTTTTTCTCAAACGGTAATACAAATTAAATCTAAAAAACATTATACGCAATATAAATTTGCTTATAAAAAAACATTAGTTAACATATATAAAACATTGAAAAGTAAATAAAGGAAGAGTTATTATACGTACATTCCATCTATCAGGGTTAAAATACAAGGGATCCTTAAAGTTATTTGAGTCTGTATGAAGATAACGAAGGAGGAGAATTACATTCCATCCCTTTGGAATCTTATAACCTACAAAAAAAAAGTTATTGTGGTTTCATGATTAACAAGCAAAGAAGAAAGGAAATTGAGACACACACCACTTTTTTTGTACGGAATGGTTTATTGATTACAACAAAATTGATGTTATAGAAGTTAAGTTGTCTAGGTAACTTGGTTCAAGCTAATTACATTGGAAAAGTGCAATTAACTGATGAATTATTGGTTGAAAATCTCCTCTTCATGCCTGAATTTTGAGTGAAAAATAATCAAAGAGGACTGGTTTAGCTTGAAAATTAGATGGTGTCTATTACTTTGAGGTGAATTAGATATTAGGTTTAGTTTATAGTTTAATTGTTATTGATGATGTAAATAAAATTTCATTATCTCATGCCATCTTTTGGCATTTAAGACTAGGCCACCTATATCATGATAGAATGATATTGAGTAGAAAATATGGTTAGGTGCCAAATGATGAGAATGGAGAATGCGATGTTTGTCATATGTCAAGGCAAAAGAAGTTGCCATTTCTTATTATTTTTAATAATAATAATATCACTACAAAAAAAATGTCACCTATTCTATATAATAACTTTTAAAAAATAAAATAAAATATTTAATTTTAAAAAATATTCAATTTTCATTTCAAAATCCTTTTCCTATTCTTTTTTTCTCCTTCTATTCTCAAATTTTCTTCTCCTTCTATTTTCTTCTCAAATTTGTTCAAAAGATATTCTCAATTTCAATTCTCCATTTCATCTCACAAATCTCAAATTAAGATTTTTCTCGTGACTTACAAGACTTTTCCCCTGTTCTCGCAATTTAACCTCTGCGTCAATTAGGGTTTCTGCATCATTTTCTGCGTAAATTGGGCCTAGCGGTGTTGAAAGTCCAACTAGCTAATCGGTACTCGATATGTCCACTGACGATAGGATCTTACATTCATCGACCGGTTTGCGTAATACGAGAGCGAAAATGGAGAAGAGGATCACCCTACTTCAGACCGTTGCCACCGCCGGTGTTTTCTCCGCCGTTTCCTTCTGGTAACTATTTCTAAACTCTCATTCTAACTAATTTGCTACGAACCTAATCTGAATTAAATTCGCGCTGTTTAGGTATGGATTCATGTTTGGCCGAGAATCCTCTCGCAAAGAGCTCTCTCAGTTAATTGAAGATCTCCGTCGTGGAAATCCAACTTCTCCTCCTCCTCCTCATTCTTGAAGGTCTTTCTTCTTAATTGTACTCGTTATGATTTTTCGACGCTTACCTATATGTTATTTATTTTGTCGATAATAACTACTTGAAACTCTCACACACAACTTCGTAATCTTAATTTATACACTGTGTTCAACATTCACTATGTCCTCTTTTTCTACTCCTACATCTGTTACTATTACACAAATTCATGCTATCTATGATGTCATAGGTGGTTTGCAAAACGGTTTTTGCATCCAGATATAGTTGCTGACTACAATTATATATTTCTTTGGGATGAGGACCTTCTTGTCGACAATTTTAACGCGAAAAGGTAAAGCACTTGTGCATGTCTTATTAAATTTAAAATTGTCCAAAACATGATAATTTTCACTGGCAATCAGTTGCGGTAAGGATAGTCGGATGATACTAAATTAAAATTTTTAGTTGACTACATTTGATATGTTATTGTGAATTCTTTTTTCAAATGGTGATTATTTTATTCCCTGTGTTTTGATTTGGTGATTATGTGGTTAGGTATTTATCTATTGTTAAAGAAGAAGGACTAGAGATATCACAGCCTGCACTGGATGGTGATAAATCAGAAATTCATCATCCACTGACAGCACATATAGCAGGATCAAAAGTGCACAGGTTAACCTCATTTCCTCCCACCTCTAGCTGTTTAGCAACCGTGTTCATTTGGTAGATCTACATCCTTATTATGATATAACCGACACAGTACTCTACTAATGAACTAGGTTATTACATTGTTCCTTGGACACACTCACACAGACGTAAGAAGCATCTCTGTAAAGTGTGCAAGTGTTGAAGAACATGTCAGCTCACAAATTTATCCTTATTATTGATTTTCTCCATGTATATTCACCAAAATTTTCCATATTATTGAAGTGTACTTCTGCGATGAGCTTTTTTATCAGTCATTCAAATGATTTACAGTTCCCTTAAATAATTTTCATGTTGCTTTGGATTTTTTACTAGTTAATCTTTTGTTTGCAAACAATTGCTAAAATTTACTGTTGGTATTATGATGTCTCTTTGCAGAAGGTATTATAAGTTAAAAGGTAGTGGAAGGTGTGATGACAGTAGCACTGCTCCTCCTTGCTTAGGGTAAACAACTGCACCGTCCAGTGTGATTTTCTTTTAACTCCATCATTAAACCATTTGTGATGTTAAACAGAATTTTCCATTTAAAATGTATAGACATTGTTTTGCAGGTGGGTGGAAATGATGGCACCAGTGTTTTCTAAAAAATCTTGGCAATGTGTGTGGCATATGATCCAGGTATGGATAAGTAAAATGTGAAAATTAAGATAAACAATTTCTGTTTGAGAACATATATGATATGGCATAACAGTTTGTGTGTGTGTGTGTGTGTTATATTTGAAAAAATGTCAACCTTTTTTGGTTACTGAAGTAAGGTTGTTCACACTATGTACTTAAGAAGAAGCCACTGTCTATGGTAAGATCAAATTGAATGAACATTTTTTTCTAAGTGGAAGGTTTTTATGTTTGGTATGTTACCGTTAAGGTTCTAATTTCTTTTATACCGTATTCTCTTCTGCATCACCATCTGAGGTGGTCTGAATTTGATATTTTTATTCATAATTTGAAGTTTGATATCAGCTTATTTATAGGAAAGTTATTACCTAGTTACAGAGAAGAATGTTTTTAACTTTTTATTAATCATGTTACATGTATGTTCAACCATAGGGTGGGATAAAATATTGTTTCTGTAGATGATTGGTGAGCTACTTGTATTTTTAATATGTTTGTTTTGGATTATTACACAAAAAGTACTTTTTAAAAATGCACCTCATTTATTTTATTTTGAAATATCAGCAGAATCTGTGGAAACCATATATTTTCAGCTTATTGTAGAAGTTATTTATGAGTGATTTTGCAAAATAATTTTCTCGAACAGATGAGAGGGAAAGCAAAAAGTGTTTTTTCATTGTTGTAAACCAACACAATAGCTTTTGCTTTACCAAAAACTCTAAAAATCATAAGTTACTTTTTACAAAATTCTATATCATATCTTTTTCTTATATTGTAAGTGCTAACAAACATGCTTGTCCAATCTTTTGATTCTGCATGGTCTAATCATCTTTCTGCCTACAGAATGACTTAATCCACGCATGGGGACTAGATAGACAGCTTGGTTATTGTGCACAGGTAACTTGCTTATACCATTCCCATAGAGATAGTGATAGAGCTAAAGTAAGTAAATAGTATGTTTATGATTTATACAGCTGTTGCATTGCATTCATTTTATTTAAGAAAGAAATGCACTACATGGCATGCAGGTGAGGATGCAGTCATACATTGAAATGCAGGTTTTTGGTAAAAGATGGAAAGATGCAACAAAGAAGGACCAATGTTGGATTGATCCATATGAACAACAGGAAAACCAGACTAGTCGTTAATTAGTGACCCAAGTCTCTCCTAACACCATATAAGATTTTGATGAATAAAAGGCGTGATCTGATTTAGTCAGATACTTTGATTTGATGTCTCAATGATTTTACTGGAACATTTACCTTCTTTTTATGATCAAGTCATTCATTCCCTTATATATTATTGGTGTACGTAAGGGTGGTATACTATAGAGGTGTTAGTAGGGGACTCAGAAAAGTGTTAGTTAGATCTTAGTTTAGTTTTCTTTTGAAGGTCAATGTAAATAGGTTGGTTGGTTACATGGCCGAACAAATGTTATTATTTGGCCGAACAAATGATTTTAGGAAAATATACCCTTAAAAACAACAAAGTAGTTTTCTGTTAGACTATTTATTATTAGTAAATAAATAATATATTATTATAATTATAATTACAATAATTAGTATATTAGCATGTAGTTAAGATGGAATAAGAAACTGACTTGGTCAGTTTAGGTAGGTAACTGCCATGGACAGTTTATGTGTATAGTGTAGTTACTTATGGAAAGTCATATGGTTTGGATATTTTGGCATTTGTATTGATTTGGGGGCCTATTAGGCATTGGGAGAGTTTTTTATCTCTCAAATATCCAAATATAATTGTAATATTTATTTTACGGCAATATACCAGTTGGTTTCTTATCATTTTCTTCTGCCAATGCTTTAGCCTATTGTCAGAGTTTAACTAATTATTAAATATTTGATTTGACAATTTGTCATTGACCAGGTTCTAACTTTTATTGTTGTTTAGATTTTTGAGCCATTTGGTACTGTGGAGCTCGTGCAATTGCCTCTTGACTTGGAGACAGGACATTGCAAGGGTTTTGAGTTTATTCAAGTTAGTTACTGACACTTACATAAAATAGTGTTGTTTCTGATAAAAGACTGTCACTTACCTTTTTCCATAACAATTATTGGACAGTTTGCCCATCTAGAGCATGCCAAGGCTGCCCAGAGTTTAAATGGAAAATTGGAAATTGCTGGCAGAACAATCAAGGTAGAACTGTTTACATTATTTTATTTTTTACTTTTGTATGTGTGGGTTTATTTGCTTGTCCTTATCTTTATAATAACTAATGCTCTTAATCAACCAGGTTTCGTCTGTGGCGGACCATGTTGGAAGCCAAGATACGACAGCAAAATCTGCAGACTTTGATGATGATGAAGGTGGATTGGTAAGTTTTTTTTTTTTTTATATATATATATATATATATATAACTAAATAAATAGCTTCCACAGGACAATGTGTTGTTTAAATCTCTATTTCATCATACAGTACATTTGTTTAGGTGGATGATTATTTACTCAGCTTGTTAGGGTTGATTGACAGTAAGTTTTGTTTAATTCAAATTTTCTATATTATTTTAGTAACTTTCAATTTTGGCTTAGGTGTTTTTATAGATCTTATAACTGTATTGAAGTTTTAGTTCTATCGAGTGTTTAACCATTTTTCCTCTTTTCTGGATGTTTTTGGTGTTGATTTTTTGTAGATTCGCTAAACTTAGGTTAAACATGGTACTTCCCACATTACGTATTTCATGATCTGAAGATTTTATTTTATTTCCCCAAGAAACCGCAAATTTTGCCCCTTGTTAACTTGGGCCGGGTATTTGTATTTAAGAGCTGCCATGATGTCTTTTCCTACCCCTGTTTTTATATTTTTGCAATATATTATATCATTCAGTCAGCCCTGTTCCTTGTTATGAGTTTCTTGCTCATTTATTGTGCCTTTTTTTCTTACTTTTGTATAAACAGGCTTTAAATGCCCAATCAAGAGCATTGCTTATGCAGAAGAAAAAAAGATTGATTTTTTTATTTAAATAGTTGTTTTTTATGTGGTTTTTTAGGCCATGCCATCTCCCACGACTGGGAGTTTCATGATGCTCTGACTAATGAAGGATCAATGCTCAATTCTGTCACACTTGAGCAAAGGAATATGGATGTGCCTACTGCCTCTAATATTGCTTGCCCTTTCAAATTCAAGATTCAAGCCAATTTGGATTCTAATTCTTTTCCTTCTGTTTTATGTTCTCCTGTCTGAGATCTATTCTAGACTAATAATTTAATAAATAATAATAGTTTTTAGTGACAGACAATACTGTAGGAATAGACTAAATTTTTATTTATATTTTCCTAGGTTTTAGTGACAGTCATTATTGTAGGTAGAAATAAAAAACATATTGTGACACTCCTCAGAGCATGTAGTGACAGTCTTCATAGTGTAGCAGAACGCCCCCTTAAAGTTGACACTAAATCTGGGTGTCACTCAAAGTATTATTGACCTTTACCTACAGTTTATAACTTTTAGTGACACATTTTGCATGTCACGATACGTCAAGTTTTTTGTAGTGTATTAATGCAGAAGTTGCCATTTCCTATTATTAATAATAATAATAATATTAATGCAAAGGATATTTTTTACATGATTCATCTTGATATTTGGGGATCTTTCTCCACATGGACAATTCATGGATATAGATATTCTATAACTTTCTTGGATTATTTTAGTAGACATGTTTGGATAGGTATGTGAAAATTAAAGTTTGAAGTTTCTAATAAAGTTAAGAGATTCATCAATGGTAGAAATTCAATTTGATAGGAAGTTAAAAGTGATAAGAAGTGATAATGGCCAGAGTTTATATTTGTCGGTTTTTACTCCTCTAAAGTGATAATGTTTAAAATATGTCAGTGTGTTCGTTCAATCAAAAGGTTTAAAGGCTCATCAGGTGAAAATGTTTCAAAATAATCAAAATAATCAAAATAAACTGGAGTATTTAGCACAAGGCTTCAATCAAACTAAGGGATTATACTATTTTGAAACATTTTCATCTGATGCTAAATACTCCAAAATCAAAATTATTTTATCCTTAACATCTATTAATAGTTGTCAACTTCATCAACTTAATGTGAAAAATTCCTTCTTGCATGTACACCTTTACGCGATTGTGTACATAAAACCAACACCATATCTCTTTATAAAAAATACAGTAGAAAATTGAGTTTTTAATACAGTGAATTAAATCATTTAATTGTCATCATAACAAGTGGGACGGAGGTATATTTAAATCGATTGTCTGGTGTCAATTTTATAAATATTAAAAACTTATTTAAAGTGGTTATATTGAAAACCGATTTAAGACGAATTTAAAAAATATAAAAAATATACTTAGTGTTTTATCTCTCATCTCATTTACTAACCAAATGCATTTAGTCGTTTTATATTTCACTGGATTATCGTGAACCTTCTCTATTCTCTAATTTTGTCAACACCGTTGGCTTTACTCTAACATCCACGTCATAGCCAAGTAGATAAGTGACTAGAAAAACTTACTAGTTTTCTGTTGTGATATGGTTTTACACAAAGGTCAAGCAAATCATAGCTCTTTATTCAGTTCACTAAGGAGTCATTTTCTGTTTTCCATTACATCTATGTGGATGATATTATAGTAGCTGGAAATTCTCTTAAATCTTTTACTACTATAAAAACAACTTTTGATACAGCTATCCGCATCAAGAAATTGTTATTTCTCTTCCTCCAAAAGAAACTATTGCATTTAAATTAAGAAAATATGACAAATGAAATACATTGAATAATGATTTTAACAAATTATCTTTATTGATTATTGATTTACTCATTTATAATAAATACAAAATAAGATAATAATATATACATAAAAATGGTGTGCATAGTATTAATTAAATTATATAATTAGAAAAATGAAATCAAAATTGAGGGATAGAGAAAATATTGAGAAATTATTAAT
>JBBPBT010000487.1:2335452-2347738 GCA_037974875.1 Cicer bijugum
AAGAGTATGTAGAAGGAAATTGCATTATATACTTAAGGGTCAAAAAACCTACTTAATATGTGAAATTTTTCTAGCATTTTTTTATTTATGTTTCTTTTCTTGAATTTGATTTTGTCCACTAATTTTTGTTTACTTTTTCTTGATATAATTTTTTGCTTATAAAAAATTTGTTGAATAGTTTAGTGTCTAACATAAACTTTGATTAATTGCATAAATGATCTTTTATATAATATTATAATATGTAATTAATTTGCATAAACAATCTTTCATATAATATTATAATAGATATTAGATATAATTTTTTATCTTTTATATTTTGTAACAAAATATTCATAAATTATTTTCTTAGCTAGTGTCAATGTTTTTTGGTGTAATTATATATATATATATGCTTTTTTTTTATAAATTGACTCAAAATATTTTTTTTATTAAGAAAACTAACATATGAGAGGAAAAATCAAACCGAAGAGAAAAGACACAACAATCCAAGTTTCTTACAAAGAAATTGGATGAAACAAGAAGTCGTAAAAAAACATCAAATGTGAAAACTAAATATTAGGTAGTTTGAAATGTTCAAATATATCAATTTAGTGTTAAGAGTATGATATTATAATCTCAAGGGACATCATACTCTAGGTAGCAGCTCACATCATACTTATTTAGAGCATATCAAATATCTATAGCAGTATTGCTAGAACTGTAGTAGTTATACAGATCATCAACAAATCCATTAAGAACATAATTCTTATCATTATTCTCCCATGAGTTAATTCTCAAGTTTTCTTATCATTTTTTGGTTACTTCAAACTGAAATAGTTTATATTTTATTGAAATCAGAGGCAACAGAACCCAATCCAGTAATCTCTTCGATTGATATGGCAGAACAAAACGTCTTAAAATTGTTGTCTTTGAGTTTCGAAGAACTATTTAAAAATTCCAATTTATGTCACCGAAGATATTAATGGATTGAGTCGCAGACTATGTTGCTCTCTTTAAAATGTTTCGCAGCACTGTCCTATTGTGCAAGGTTGGCTATCAACCATGAAGTCCCTAGGATAAAACAACCTAGATTCACTATATCGGAGTTCCACTGCACCGTAGAAAATCGTTCTAGAATTGCATCTTCAATATGGCAGTTAAAACCACTCTCAATATTATTATTATTATTATTATTATTATTATTATTATACATGTCTATTTATATATATATGTATATATTATTCTGAACAACATATGCATGACCTCAAATCTTTTCCTTTGGAATAAGGAAAAAGTCACCCAATATCTTAGTGTGGATCACCAAGATATTGAATCTTGATTGGTAAAGGTGGTCTGGCCAAACCCCAATCAGCATCTTGATTGTTCTCCTTTACCTGTTATCCTATGCCTGGAATAACCTAAATGTCCCATCGTGAATAAGACCATGCATGATATGATTAATGATATTGTACAAAACTTGAAATATTTCGTATAAAATGCCTTTATTATGTCATATATAAAATGCATCATTCGTCCATAACAATAATGAATAAATTAGGCAAATTCAGAACGTAAATCCATAGTCAGAAAATAGAAACAATATTAGAGTCTTGAAAATAGTAACAACTTCATAACAATTAATAACTCAAACATAATAAAAGTTATATATATATATTCATATATAAATAATGAAGCCATTCAAATTTCTTAAGAATTTTATTCATTCATGCAAATCACACAGTAGAATATTTTCAGCACAATGGTCACTAATAATTATCGATGAAGGGTCAAATTACTATAGAAAATTCCAAAAATTTCCTTGAAAGCTAACTCAATTTAAGGACATAATGCAATTGATCTAATTTCAAAATTGGAAACCTATAATTTAGGAAAAATCACGCACTAAGACTAATTTACACACGCTGCAGAAAGTCTCCATCACAAAAGTCATTAATAATTATTGAAAAATGATCGAATGACAATAAAAAAATTTTAAAACTTTTACTGAAAGTAGGTAACTCACCTATAAACACAACATAGTTGGTCATCTCAAAATTTGAAATCATTAATTCATGCAATAGTTCTCGCAGTATTTTCATCAAACACCTCTCATGCATTGAATATTTGGGATAAAAATAGAATTTTCTCTCTACTAGTAAAGAAAACCATATATTTTAAACGCATGCACCTAAAATCATCATTCTAACCGAAATTAAGGTAACATAACACAATTTTACAAACACATATCAGAGGCAACAACGACAGTAACGAGCATAAATCGTGCTCGACAAGCATAATCACCTTAAATATAGTGATACACATATAATTAAATTTTTCCTAATACATAATTCATTCACAAACATCACAACCATAAACAACAGCCTACGTTCTAACTTATTTTCAACAACTTCAGAAATGAAATCCCTAACCATAACAACAAAAAGAAAAAAAAAAACTTTGATAAAAAGAACTCACCGGTTGTGACAGGGAAGAAGATGATGTTCGGATTAACTTGGTTGTTGAGCTCCCCTTTTGCTTGAACGGTCACCTTGACTCAAGTTCTTCAATTTTAAGTTAGCATCCTTCGCTATTGAGGTTGATTAGTTACCAATTGAGACATGCAAAGTTTAAAAATGAGTTTGAAGACCTTTATCAAGCTTTTGGGTTTACTGATTTGAAAAAAAAAAAATGGGGTTGTAGATTTGGAAGGATGAGGGACACGAGAGAAGAAGAAGGAACGCAAAGTGTGTTTTTTTGAATAAAACAAAAAACAACGATACTTAAAATGTAGAGGTAAATTATGTCATTGCCCTTTATTTGTTCAAATATTACAATAATAACATTTTGTTTGTTTTTTTTTAACAAATAAACAAATTATTTTATTTTTCAAATTAACAATTTTAAACATTAACTTCTATACTTAACAAAACAAAGTAGATAGGTAGTTACATCCTCCACCACTTTAAAAAAATTTTGCCCTCAAAATTTAGAGGATTACCTATTGAAATAGGTAAGCATACTCCTTTTGCATGTCTGCCTCTACTTCCCATGTTGCTTCTTCTACAGAAGATCCTTCCCAAACAACCTTCACTAGTGGAATTTCTTTGTTTCTCAATGTTTTTACACTTCTATCTATAATTTGGACTGACATTGGGTCATAAGTAAGGTTTGACTTGAGTTGGATAGACTCATGACTCAAAATTTGGTGAGGATTAGGAATGTATTTCTTTAACTGGGAGACGTGAAAAACATTATGTAGATTGGATAGTTTGGGTGGCAAGGCTATTCTGTATGCAGAGGGACCAATCCTCTGCAATATTTGAAAGGGTCCAACAAAACGAGGGTTTAACTTCTTGACCTTTAGCACTCTTCCAATGCCAATGGTGGGGGTAACTCTAAAAAAAAACATGATCTCCTTCCTCAAACTCTAAAGGTCTTCTCCTGATATCAGCATAGCTCTTTTGCCAGCATATCTTTAATTTATCCTTAATTACCTTAATCTTTTCAGTGATCTCTTGGATAACTTCAGGACCTAAGATCCCCTTGTCCCCTACTTCTGACCAACATAACGGTGTCCTACATTTTCTTCCATACAAAGCCTCATAAGGTGCCATGCCAATGCTGGCATGGTAACTGTTGTTGTAGGAAAACTCTACCAGAGGCAAATGTGTATCTCGGTTTCCACCTTCCTCTAAAATGCAAGCTCTCAACATATCCTCTAGAGTCTGAATGGTTCTTTCGGTTTGACCATCAGTCTGGGGATGGTAGGAAGTACTAAGGTGTAGTCTAGTTCCTAGAGACTTTTAAAATGCCTTCCAAAACATGGAGGTAAACTTAGGGTCCCTATCTGATATGATACTAAAAGGCACCCCATGCAACCTCACTATTTCCTTAATGAATAACTTGGCTAGTTTGAGGGTGTTGTAGTTTGACTTTACTGGTAAAAAATGGGCTGACTTAGTTAATCTGTCCATAATCACCCAAATGGAATCATACCCAGTGTGGGTATGTGGCAAACCTACAACAAAATCCATGGAAACCATGGAAATTGAGTCCCATTTCCATTCAGGTATTTCCAGAGGTTGTAGCAATCCTGCTGGTCTCTGATGTTCTATTTTCACCTTTTGGTAAGTTAGGCATTGACACACAAAAGTAGCCACATCAACCTTCATACCTGACCACCAATAATTTTTCTTAAGGTCTTGGTACATCTTGGTAGATCTAGGATGGATAGTTATGTTACTTTTGTGAGCTTCCTCTAGTATTAGCCTCTTTAATTCGGAATCCTTAGGTACCCAAATTCTGCCCTAAAATAGGATTGTTCCATCTCGTGCCCTAGTAAATCTTTCTTGGTCCTTTCTAAGTTGCAACTCTTCATCCATCCCTTGAGATTGCCTAATTTGGTCTCTAAGGCTACTAGTTATTTCTAGTTTATTTAAAAGAATTTCCCCCTTGAAGGATTATCATATTTAGGTTCAAGTCGCTAAGGTTTTCTAGCAGTGCAAGTTCTTTTATCATGAGATGAGACATATGTAGGGATTTCCTGCTCAATGCATCGGCCACTACATTGCCCTTGCCTGGATGGTATTTCAGTTCAAATTCATAATCTTTCAAAAATTCCACCCACCTTCTTTGCCTCATATTAAGTTCCCTCTGGTCGAATAAATACCTTAAGCTCTTGTGATCATTGAAAACATCAAATTGTGCTCCATACAGATGATGTCTCCAGATCTTCAAGGCAAACACTATGGCAGCCAATTCAAGGTCATGAGTGGGATAGTTTCCCTCATGAGGCTTTAGTTGTCTTGAAGCATAAGCCACTACTTGGTTGTTTTGCATCAATACACAACCTAAACCTTTCAGGGATGCATCACAATACACTTCAAATCTTAAGGTGAGATCTGGGATGGCCAGTACAGGAGCAGTGGTTAACTTGATCTTAAGCGTTTGAAAACTCTTTTCACATTTTTGATCCCACACAAAGGGTTGGTCCTTCCTAGTCAGTCTGGTCAAAGGCAGGGCAATTTGGGAGAATTTCCTAATGAATCTCCTATAATACCCCGCCAGTCCTAAGAAACTCCTAACCTCTGTCACATTCCTAGGATGTTCCCATTTCAGCACTGCCTCTACTTTGGAGGGATCCACTGTCACTCCTTTCTCATTGATCACATGGCCTATAAATTTTACTTCTAACATCCAAAACTCACATTTGCTTGGTTTAGCATAAAGTTTTCTATCCCTAAATACTTGCAACACTATTTGAAGATGACTTGCATGTTCTTTTGGAGTCTTAGGGTATATTAGTATGTCATCTATAAATACTATCACAAACTTATCTAAGTATGGCCTAAAAATTCTATTCATGTAATCCATGAACACAGCTGGAGCATTGGTTACACCAAAAGGCATAACCAAAAATTCGTAGTGCCCATACCTAGTTCTAAAGGTTGTTTTTGGTACGTCATCTGATTTTATTCTGATTTGGTGGTACCCTGACCTCAAGTAAATTTTCGAGAACATAGTAGCACCCTCTAATTGGTCTAAAAGGTCATCAATTCTGGGCAAAGGATATTTATTCTTGATGGTCACTTTATTCAATTTTCTATAATCTATGCATAACCTCATGATGCCATCCTTCTTCTTTACCAAGAGCACTGGGGCTCCCCAAGGAGACACACTTGGTCGGATAAACTGCTTGATTATCAAGTCCTCTAATTGGTTTTTCAACTCACTCAATTCTAACGGGGACATCCTGTAAGGGGCAATGGAGATTGGTCCTGTTCCAGGGACCAAATCTATTGAAAACTCTACTTCTCTTTCAGGAGGCAAAGATGTCACATCCTCTGGAAAGACATCCTCAAACTCACTGACTACAAGAATATTGGATAAGTCCATTTCAGACCCTGAGTTAGAGGATAGTAATAATAATACGCCTTGAACCCCATTGGTCAGACATCGGAAGAGTAGAGAACTGTTGGTCAAGGAGCGGTATTTGGTTTCCTCTAGTTGGGGAATTCCTGGAGGAATTATGACTTTCCTACCATGGCAAATCAAAGTTACTGAATGATCAGACATCCAATCCATTCCTAATATGATGTCCAAGCCCTTAAGGGGCAAACAGACTAGGTTTATTGGAAAAACTCTATCAAACAGAGTGATTTGACATTGGTGACATACTAAGGAGGTCTCTATTGAATTCTTAAATGCAGTGCTTACAATTAAGGTATAAGGCATTTCAAGTACATGAAGATTATGTTGCAAAACAAAATCAGAGGAGATGAAAGAATGGGATGCACCAGTGTCAAACATAACAATTAAAGGAATTTCATTTATGAATCCAGTGCCAGTTATTAGATTATGATTCATACCTTTCTTTGCAATGAGAGCAAAGACACTTCCAGTGTTAGACTTGTTTGGGTTGGACTCTGCTTGTTTTTAGCGTATTGGGTTAAAGGGAGCCATATGACCAGGTTGTCTGCAGTAGTAGCAGACTTGTTTTCCAACCAAACACTCTCCCCCGTGATCTCTGCCACACTTAAGACACTTCTTTGCTCTTAGGGAACTAGATGTCTGTACTTGTTTTCCCTTTCCTTAGGGATTCTTTACCTTCAACTGTTGACCAAACTTCCCAGACTCTTTCTTTTGTTGCCACTTAACATGTCTCTCCTCTTGTACCTTCTTTAAATTGTCTTCAACAATGTAGCTCTTGTGTACAAGAGTATAATAGTTAGTAAGCTCCATATGGCCTATGTTCCCGCTGATTTTAGGTCTCAATCCCCATTCAAATTGGTTTATCTTCCATTCTTCTGTGGGTGCATATTGAGCATGTGGAGAAAATCTAGCCAATTCTTCAAACTTAGCAACATACTCTGCAACAGACATGTCTCCTTGTTGCAGGTGCACAAACTCCAACTCTTTTTGTCTTCTGGCACTTTTTGGGTAATACTTGTCTAAAAAGGCCACCTCAAAGTGTTCCCAATTTATATGGGTTTCCTTGAGTCTGATGATAAGTCTTTGCACTCCTCCACCAATACTCTGCCCCACCCTTTAGTAGATGGGCAGCAAATGCCACTTTTTGTTCTTCAGTACAAGGCACTACTTCAAATGCCTTTTTAATCTCATCCAACCAAGCTTGAGCCTTTGAGGGGTTGTGGCTGCCCTGGAATGTTGGAGGCTGCAACTTAAGAAAATCATAAAACACCCTGTTGGCATTTGCAGTGCTACCTCTTTGCATTGCCATTTGTTGTGCCAGATTATGGGTAGCTGCTGCTTGCATTTGAATAGCTTCCATAACCTTTTCCCATGGTTCAGCAGTGGGTGGTGGAGTCATACTATCTTCAGGGGCAAGATTCCTCCTAGATCATTCAGCCATAATTCTGCATACCATACACAAAATACTAAGTTGATCAGACTTAATATTAGGTGAAATGATAATGAGAATGTACAGTAAAACAAAGATATTCTAATTCCTAACACATAATCCATAGTCCAAATGAATCGACATTGCTCTGATACCAAAATGTAAGACCCATTATCATTTGTCTAGAATATGATAATTGGACCCTTACACCTTAATAAAACATAGGTAATTAACCATGAATAATAAATTTGAATCACCATCATAACTGAAAACTACATTCAGAAATATAGTTTACAACATGTTTAGTAGATTCATAAAATATTACATCTTAAAACAAACTACGACTGTCTGATTACATCATAAAACAAAAGATCAAATTCTAAGTCCAGGAGTTTGGAACTGATCTTCTGATGCTAATATTCATGACTCATGTTCCTCCAGCTGCTAAAAAAAAAATAATAATTGGGATGAGATAAAATATCTTAGTGAGCTCTATAAATAAGAGAAAAATAATCTCAAAGAGTTTCTTTCATAAAAGTGTATAAAACATACAAAAGTAGTTATACATCTCAAGAAGAAAAAAACTATTATTATTATTATTATTATTATTATTATACATGTCTATTTATATATATATGTATATATTATTCTGAACAACATATGCATGACCTCAAATCTTTTCCTTTGGAATAAGGAAAAAGTCACCCAATATCTTAGTGTGGATCACCAAGATATTGAGTCTTGATTGGTAAAGGTGGTCTGGCCAAACCCCAATCAGCATCTTGATTGTTCTCCTTTACCTGTTATCCCATGCTTGGAATAACCTAAATGTCCCATCGTGAATAAGACCATGCATGATATGATTAATGATATTGTACAAAACTTGAAATATTTCGTATAAAATGCCTTTATTATGTCATATATAAAATGCATCATTCGTCCATAACAATAATGAATAAATTAGGCGAATTCATAACGTAAATCCATAGTCAGAAAATAGAAACAATATTAGAGTCGTGAAAATAGTAACAACTTCATAACAATTAATAACTCAAACATAATAAAAGTTATATATATATATATATGCATATATAAATAATGAAGCCATTCAAATTTCTTAAGAATTTTATTCATTCTTGCAAATCAGACAGTAGAATATTTTCAGCACAATGGTCACTAATAATTATCGATGAAGGGTCCAATTACTTTAGAAAATTCCAAAAATTTCCTTGAAAGCTAACTCAATTTAAGGACATAATGCAATTGATCTAATTTCAAAATTGGAAACCTATAATTTAGAAAAAAAATCACTCACTAAGACTAATTTACACACGCTGCAGAAAGTCTCCATCACAAAAGTCATTAATAATTATTGAAAAATGATCGAATGACAATAAAAAAAATTTAAAACTTTTACTGAAAGTAGGTAACTCACCTATAAACACAACATAGTTGGTCATCTCAAAATTCAAAATCATTAATTCATGAAAAATCTGATTCTAAGACTTGATTACATAGTTTTGTTTTTATTTAGAAAACCAAACTTAAATACAACAATTCTCTTGCAATAGTTCTCACAGTATTTTCATCAAACACCTCTCATGCATTGAATATTTGGGATAAAAATAAAATTTTCTCTCCACTAGTAAAGAAAACCATATATTTTAAATGCATGCACCTAAAATCATCATTCTAACCGAAATTAAGGTAACATAACACAATTTCACAAACACATATCAGAAGCAACAACGACAATAACGAGCATAAATGACAAGCATAATCACCTTAAATATAGTGATACACATATAATTAAATTTTTCCTAATACATAATTCATTCACAAACATCACAACCATAAACAACAGCCTACGTTCTAACTTATTTTCAACAACTTCAGAAATGAAATCCCTAATCATAACAAAAAAAAAAAAAAACCTTTGATAAAAAGAACTCACCAGTTGTGACAGGGAAGAAGATGATGTTCTGATTAACTGGTTGTTGAGCTCCCCTTTTGCTTGAACGTTTACATTGACTCAAGTTCTTCAATTTTAAGTTATCATCCTTCGCTGTCGAAGCTGATTAGTTGAGACATACAAAGTTTAAAAATAGGTTTGAAGACCTTTATCAAGCTTTTGGGTTTACTGATTTGAAAAAAAAAATGAAAGAAAATGGGGTTGAAGATTTGGGAGGATGAGGGAGGTGGTTCACGACAGAAGAAGAAGGAACGCAAAGTGTGTTTTTTTGAATAAAACAAAAAACAACGATACTTAAAATGTAGAGGGAAATTATGTCATTGCCCTTTATTTGTTCAAATATTACAATAATGCCATTTTGTTTGTTTTTTTATTTGTTTTTTTGTTTTTAATAAATAAACTAATTATTTTATTTTTAAAATTAACAATTTTAAACATTAACTTCTATACTTAACAAAACAAAGTAGATAGGTAGTTAAAACAATATAGTGCTATGACCACTCATATATCAAAAGGACTACGGCTCACAAAAAATCGTTCATAGTGGTACTATGACCACTAAAAAATTGACGATACTACGACATAAAAATCACTCTAAAAGGATAGTGGTATTAGAACCACTCAAAAATCGACGGAACTACGACATATTAACCGCTCTAGAAACAGATAGGACTACGATACAAAACCGCTATAAAAATTGCATGGACTACGACATAACAACCGCTCTAAAAATCGAAGGGACTATGACGTAACAAACGCTCTAAAAAATGAATGGACTATGTCATAACAACAGGTCTAAAAATGAATGGACTACGACAAAACAATGGCTCAAAATCGAAGGGACAACGGTACAAAACCGCTTATAAATATCAAAGGGACAAAAAGAAATGGGAGAAGTGGCTTGTAAATTAGTCGAGCAAAATAGAAAAGAGAGAAAAGATAAAGTTGGGAAATGCATACAACTTTGGTGTACTTTTCACAAGAGTTTGAAACTCATCATATAGTGATAGAAGCAAACCCACATATGTTTTCTATCCAATATGAGACTTTAATATTTATAGAGTTGAAAACTAGTTAAAATATGAGAGTTTTCTAATGTGGGACTTCAACAATTTTTAAATTCACTCTATGTTCCAACATCTTCGCATGTAGTGTACATTAAGTTCCATTTCAATCGAATTAGAGTTTTATCCTTTAATTTTTTATTTCAAACATCTACAAGATCCATCATCAATTGTTACATACACATCCACACCAATCCTTATTCTTAAACGCTATTGTATCAAAATATTGGAACAATTATGCAAAAATGTTGAACCCCTATATTCAAGACGAAGATCCCACTTCTAATCTTGCAAGATATAACCTAGAGACAATACATCTTTAGAATTCTAAAGATGTACCCTTTTCAATTCTTCAACACAACATCCACTATATCTCATAGACAATCCGCATCAGGAATAGACACCATGGTGGGTCATGAGGGTAGTCCGAAGGATCATCCACATTGAACCAAGAGCAATCACACAAGTGTGTTGGACACCAATCTTAACCGAAGGATCATCCACATTGGGTGTAATTTTTTTTTTTTTGTGAAGAAAAAAGGGTCAAGTCCTAATAAACAACAAAAGTTAAAACCACTAAAAAAAGACAATTTAATTTTTATCGATCAACACAATGAAGAGGAGAAATTAAAAATTACATTTTAAACAATCGATTTTTTTAATATAATTGATTTATATTTTAATAACTATTAATATAATTATGTATATTATTATAGAAATGCTTTTTTCATAAGCAATAATATATTAATAAAAAATAAATAAAGAAAACAAAACCTTAGAGGCAAAATCAAACTGAGGATAAAAGACACAACAATCAAAATTTCTTAGACTATATTACATCCGCGGTCCCTTAATTTAATTTCAGGTAACATTTTAGTCTTTTTTTTTTCCCGAGTTGGTCATTTATTTTAATTTTAAGTGACAATTTGATATTTTATGTTTTAAAATTTCAACAATATTGTCCTTTTTTTTACAAAATTTTAAAAAAATAATCAAATTTTTCAAACAAAACCCATAAAATTCATTATCATCTTCAATAAATTACAAATTTAATCAAATTCATATCTTAAATGTTGAAATAAACTCATATTTTCATTATTTATTTGATGTTGTTGGAGATGAAAATATAAGTTATTTGAATGTTTGAGATATGAATTTGATAAAATTTGCATTATATTGAAGATGATTATTAATTTTATGGATTTTAGTTAAAAATTTTGATGATTTTTTTGTATAAAAAAGGATAACATTGTTGAAATTTTAAAATATCAAATATCAAATTGTCACTTAAAATTAAAATAAATAAACAACTCGAAAAAAAAAAGATAAATAACTAAAACATTACCTTAAATTAAATTAAGGGACCGCATATATAATTTAGTCAATTAATTTACAACGAAATTGGATAAAAACAAGAAGTCATACAAAAAAATGTCAAATGTAAGACTAATGATTATCTGGCTTGGAACACACGTTAACTTATTACAGTGTTCTTGGGAAATCAAATTTGTAACTTCTTTCTCTTAAACGTAGGGGGCAGCAATAAAGAAGTCACTTTGATCATCAACTAATTTTGCAATATATACATTTGTCAACAATGGCAAAGTTAAAAAAATTTAATATACTAGTCATATATATATAATGAATTTAAATTGACTTATTGATGTATTTTTTAAAATAAAAAATAAAAGAATAATAAATTGTTGAAAATTTAGTATCAAACATGCTGCTCCATGCGATTAATTGCAGAATCCATCTTTTATATAATATAAATAAATAAATAATGATAATTAATGTATTTTATTTGGGTGTAATTGATTTATATCTCAAAAAATATTATAACAATAATTACTTATATTATTATTATTATTATTATTATTATTATTATTATATATATATGAGGAAAAATGT
>JBBPBT010000487.1:2347909-2360898 GCA_037974875.1 Cicer bijugum
ATGGTAAGATTATAGAAAATTTAATATAACAAGACATATTTGGTTGATCAGTCACATTTGCATATAATTAAGTCCAACAAATTTAATATTATTACTTATAATTAAGTACCACATGCATCTCAAAACTTAACTATTTGTTATGTCTTGTTTTTATAAACCAATACATCAAACATCAAGTCATCAAGTGAGTCATAAGAACACATATCATGTGAACTTCTACTTTATAAACGTAATGTTAGTTATTAGTTTTGTTTTCAATACAATTGTTATTGTTATTGTAAAAGTGATTTTAATTATAATTATGTTTTAATAATAACAAAAATAATAAGTCTCTAATTATATTCACTAGGGTGTAGATTATGTTAGAATGCATAAGATATATAGTAATAACTGTCTATTTCAAGGTAACATATTATGGGTAAGTTACATATAATATCTAAATGTTAATTACCACAAACAATATTATCACTTAATGTACGAGTAGTTATATTTACTAACAAAGTAAGTCACCATATATATATATATATAATAAAGCATTACAATAAATATGTGATAATTTACAATTTGAGTCAAAGCGTTAAAAGAGAAGGCTATATAAGTCAATGAATGATCCTCTTATCGCAAAAGTAAAAAACACAAATTGAATGTTTGTTTTGACAAAAGTCAACTATGAGTCAAGACTTTTATTGATCATCTGATTCAAATAACAAGAATAATATATGAATCAAACATTTTAAGAAGTCAATGTTTGATAAAAGTCAAATCATCTTATGAATTAAAAGACTTTGCAACCACTATGAAGTAATAGTTCATCTTGTGGAACTATCATTTGGAAAAGTCAATAGCTCTAGTCAATAAGTCTACATTGAAGAATGACTTAAATTATTGATATTTGTCTCAAGACAAAATTCTAAGTGAAAGAATTTTGTTCACTTGATGACGTGTCATCAAAACATGAAAATCATTTAAATCATATAGTTACGATAATATAACTATCTATATGGTACAACAACAACCTAGAATAATTCTATAAATAGTAGAAGTCTTTTAAATGGTTCAAAGTACTATTGTTATGTGTCTAGATCCCTAAAAACACTATTTCTAATTAATATATTCTTTAGTATTTAAATAGAAATATTTTTAAACAGAAGACCGATTGGTTATTAAATTTAATTTAATGATGTTCGATCGTTAACTAGTTATTATGAAGAACAATAATCCACAAAGTTGATCATTGCAATGATCTTCATCATTCAAAAATAAGTTATCCAATCATGAATATGTCGAGGATAAGAATTTGATACAAGAAAAGAACATTTCAAAATGATTAATGTTTAAAAAGAAAAAGGAAATATTGAAAGAAGAATTATGAAAAAGCCATGAACACATTTTGAAAAAGCCATAAATACATCAAAAGAAAATAATGAATGGAAAATTCTATTTGTTAAGAGTTATTAGAAAGGCTAAATACACTGTGTACAAGAAAATATTAAATTGATTATTTACCTTTTTTTCGTATCAAGTTAGTTCTTTATGTTTGTAAAAGTTACGATGTTGAACTATTTTTAGTTTTAACCTCATTTCAATCATTTTTAGTTAGAGATTTTTAAAATGACACTATAAATTTTGTTATCAATCATATACAAAACAACATAACAAATTTTCATGTGATTTTATAACATATATTGAGAGGATTATGCGTGTAATTTCAAGAACTATAAAATATATCTCACTCAAATTATCTCTTGTTTAATTATTTTTCTAAAATTTGAGTGAGGGTTTACGTTTTTTTGATTATTGCAATTAAAATTCTTTAAGAATTACAGGTGTTATTTGAAAAAATTGAGGGAATTTTGGATTTTAATTTTGCAGGTTTGAAATTAAGATAATTGATGTAAACATTTACAAACATAAATGACAAACTTGCAAAAAAAAAAAAAAGGATACAAGACCAAAATGTTATTTTCATGCAACTTAAAAGATCGTGGGGTGGTCCTTAAGCCCTAGATCAACTGGTAAATGTCGATTCGAACCCGAGACTTCACAGTTGTGTGAGTTAATTATGGTGAAATTTACCATATACTAGTTAAAATTTACCATATTTGAAATTTAGCTAAGTGTTTATCCATTTGAATTGATATAAGATTTGAATTGTATTATCCTTTTAATGAGAGTTAAATATTTGAAGAAAAATTATGTGTCAACTCAAGCACATACTTGAATAAATGTTGTATTATCCTTTCAATGAGAGTTAAACATTCGAAGAAAGATTATGTGTCAACTCAAGCACAAACTTGAATAAATGTATCCAAACTCGATAATGATATCAATTATTTAATTCAAAAGATGAATCCAAAGAGGTAAAAGAATACTTGAAATCCTCAACGACAATTGTTAGAATGTTGAAAAGACTAAAAATATTTCTATTGGTATAGCCTGGAGAGACAGGTAAAAGCATGCTTATAGCTTGAAGAGGTAAAACAAAAAATACTTTTATGATATTGATTTAATAGTGAATTAAACCATCGACTATATTGAGATAAAATATTTGTAAGGACTAGATTAGATGTGACAACAATTGTTGAGATTTAGTATAAAAATACATGTGTTGCTTCCCTACCTCAACTCTGTCATTTGATTTAAATTCTTTATGATTCAACTTTATTTTACTCAAATATATCATTGACTCTATCAAATGGTATTCACATCCGTTGTTCTATTAATTTTCGTTGATTAACACCATTTTATTAGAGGATCAAAATTAACAGTAAGGGGTTAAATATAGAGATGTAATTCATAATAAAGGATTAAATATAGACACCGATTTGATAATTTAGTTAGACAAAACTTAAGTGTATTTCCTTATATGTTTTTGGTGTGATATTTAACTTAAAATACATTTTTTTTAATTAAAATAAAATTTAAGAAAATTATCAATTTGAAAAAAATTAAAGTATTATGAATATTTTAACAAGAACAAACAAACACCAAAAACACTTAAATTTTGTCCTTTACTCTTTAATAGTACTCAATGAAATTCACAATTAATTTTCTCCAACAAGTGCATAGTTCAAATATTCACAAAATATTCACCTACATCCTAGAGATGTTTCGACCCAAACTCATCATTCATCTTTTTATTTTATTAATTTTATAATATAAATCACTAAAGTAATAATTATATATATATATATATATATATATATATATATAATAATTAGATCTTTTAAGTTGTTAAGTTACTTTTAAGGTTTTATATCTGTAGGGTTAATTCAATCAACCCAATCCAAATCGTTTCATAAAAATGGTTTAGGTCAAGTAAGTAAGAAAAATTGATTTCAAAAATTAGCAAAATGCTTTAAAAATTGAATTTTAAATAAAATTATATCAAATTTATTTTATTCATGTGAACTATTTTTTAAATTTTACATAGATACTATTTAACTAATAAAAAATACATTAAAAATTATTTATTAAAAAGTGTGTTGCAAAAATATTATTAAAAACGAATTTAAATTTGAACTTTAATTAGACACACAAAAACGTCACTTTCCTTGATCAGTCAAACGAATCACCCATCGCTGAAACCCAAACCCGAACACCAAATTAACCCTTATTCAAATTTCAAACTCCCGCTTCTAACCCTCTATTCAAAATTCAAACACCAAAACAACCGTTAGATGCTTCCATTCTCTCTATTCAATTCAAATTAATAAATCAAACCCTTCATCACACACACTCTCTCCTTTGTCATTTCTCATTTCTCATTTCTCAGTTCTCAGTTCTCTCCTCTCAAACAAAAACCACCGACGACACTACCTCCGTGTCAACCACCACAACCACCGCCATGGAGAAACGACCTCTCCAAACAAGCAACGCCACCAACATTCCTTCGAAAACAATCGAAGAAATGTACCAAAAGAAAACGCAGCTAGAACACATTCTCCTCCGTCCAGATACCTACGTAGGTTCAATTGAAAAACACACTCAAAGTCTCTGGATTTACGAAAACGACGAAATGGTTCACCGTTCAATCTCATACGTTCCTGGACTTTACAAAATCTTCGACGAGATTCTCGTCAACGCAGCGGATAACAAACAGAGAGACCCGTCAATGGATTCGTTGAAAGTTACGATCGATCCGGAGGCGAATACGGTTTCTGTTTACAACAACGGTGACGGTGTTCCGGTTGAGATTCATCAGGAAGAGAAGGTTTATGTTCCGGAGTTGATCTTCGGTCACCTTCTTACTAGTAGTAACTACGATGATAATGTGAAGAAAACTACTGGTGGTCGTAATGGTTATGGTGCGAAGCTCACGAATATCTTTTCGACTGAGTTTATTATCGAGACTGCTGATGGACGTCGTCTGAAGAAGTATAAACAGGTATCGATTTGTTGATTGTTAGATTTTTGTTGTTGAAGGTTTAGGTTCGCTAGGGTTTTTTCATGTTTGCGATGATGAACTGAAATTGAATTTGTTGATTAATGTTCTTATGTGGTTTTTTTTTAATTATGTCAGAAGAAGTTTAAAGAGTCGGTGATTAGTTTGATTCTTTGTGTTTTTTCTTGACGGTTATGGTGATTTGCTTGTGGATTGTAGTGGTGGACTTTGCTTTCAAATTTTTAATCGTACATCATTTTTTTTTTTCGTTTTACTTGAACTGGAGTAATATTTTGATTTAGGTTCCTGCTAGGGTTTTTGATATTGAGTTAATGAACTGATATTGATTTTTTTTTTTATATAGCTTCCTACTATTGTTTTTTAAGTTAAATGAACTGAAATTTTTGTTTATTTGATGATATTTAGTGTTATGCTCAAATTGTGACTGCATTTTGGTTGTGTACAGTACAGTACAGTATATTGTCATTGCAGTGTATGTTTCAGTTGAGGTTTTTAATTTTGGTTCTTTCCATGATCCTGATAGGGCTTTTAATTTTAATAAAGGAAATGAACTGAAGTTGTGGTTTATTTGAATATTTTTAATTTGATGTAGATTCTCAATTTTTGCTATCATTTTTGTCGTAGCAGTTTTTATTTGAATTTTCAGTCTTCGATATATGAAGTTTCTGCTAGTTCTTTCTTTAATGATGATTAGCTGAAGTTTGTTTATGTTTGATGGTTATATCTTCTCTGTAAAACTTTATGGACCATTTATGAAGCTGTTTGTTGTAATTTATATGATTATTGATTGATTGGTTTTCTTATGAAGGTGTTCTCAAATAATATGGGGAATAAATCTGAGCCAGTGATAACCAAATGCAAATCTAGTGAAAACTGGACCAAGGTTACCTTTAAGCCTGACTTGGAGAAGTTCAAAATGACTTATCTTGAAGAGGACGTTGTTGCTTTAATGAAAAAGCGTGTGCTGGACATGGCTGGCTGCCTTGGAAAGACTGTTAAGGTTGAACTCAATGGCACCTTGCTTCGTATCAAGTCCTTCCGGGATTATGCCGATTTGTTCATGAAATCTGCTGAGAAGTCCAAACCCACGCCACTGCCAAGGTTTGTATCTATAGATATATTGTTTGAAAACTCAGCATGTGTGTGTGTGTGTGTTTTCCTCTGTTGTTCTATTTAACTTGATTTTGATTGTTGTTATTAGGATTCATGCCAAAGTTGGTGATAGGTGGGAAATTTGTGTGAGTCTAAGTGATGGGCAATTTCAACAGGTGATTAGTTATTTACTGAAGTATACTAGTAACTTGGAGGTTGCGTTGATATTAATTTTTGTCTTACACGTTAATTTTGTTTTTTTACCAGGTTAGCTTTGTTAACTCCATCGCTACAATCAAGGGTGGGACTCATGTCGATTACATCACCAATCAGATTACTACCTATGTAATGAATAAAGTAAATAAGAAAAAGAAGGATGCCAATGTGAAAGCTCACAATGTGAAGAATCATTTGTGGGTTTTTGTCAATGCTTTGATTGACAACCCTGCTTTTGATTCTCAAACTAAGGAGACGTTGACAACTAGACCCGCCAGTTTTGGTTCTAAATGCGATGTTCCCGAATCAATTATGAAGGATGGTTCGTAGTGTTTATTTGTTTTGTGTAATGTGATCAATTAACTGGAAGTGGCGCTTTACACTCACAAGTTGTAAATATTTGCAGTCGAAAAATCTGGAATAGTGGACACCCTCCTATCATGGGCAGATTTTAAGCAAAGTAAAGATTTGAAGAAAACTGATGGAACCAAGACCCAGAGGCTTCGTGGGATTGTAAAGCTTGAGGACGCCAATGATGCTGGTGGAAGGAACTCTGACAAATGTACCTTGATATTGACAGAGGGAGACTCTGCCAAGGCCCTTGCTGTAAGTTGATGTCTATTCTCTACATGTCGATTGATGTTTTTTTTTGGTGTTTACAATATGTAGTAATTTAAATTTGATTTTTTCTTTTCTGTATGAAGATGGCTGGGCTCTCTGTTGTGGGTCGAGACCACTATGGCGTGTTTCCATTGAGGGGCAAAATGCTCAATGTGCGGGAAGCTAGCAGTAAACAGATTATGGATAATGAAGAAATTCAAAATATAAAGAAGATTCTTGGACTGCAGCAAAACAAGGAGTACACAAGCGTGAAGTCTTTGAGATACGGTCATTTGATGATTATGGCTGATCAGGTGAGAGTTAACTCCTTAGTTACTAATTATAGTATATGTTCAATTTCAGTAGAATATTATGACGAGGCACGTGCATCAGTGCATGTGTTATCAATGTTTTCAGTGAGTTTTTTTTTTCCTAATTCATTGCTTTTATGTAATTATATGCAATTTAGGATCATGATGGCTCTCACATCAAAGGGCTACTGATAAACTTCATTCACGCATTTTGGCCATCGCTGCTAAAGGTTCCATCTTTCATGGTAGAATTTACCACTCCGATCATACGGGTAATAAATAATATATTGAGCTCTACATTCTTCTGATTATAACATCATTTTTGGATATAATATCTACGTTTTTCCTATGCAGGCTTCTCATTCAAACGGGACCAAATTATCATTTTATTCCATGCCGGAATATGAAGGATGGAGAGAAAGATTGGGGAACAGTGCAAATAGTTGGAAGATAAAGTACTATAAGGTTTGTTGTTGTAAGCGTGGAGAACCTACATGGTACGTTTAGAATTTTTTGCTTTCAGTGTTTTCTTATTTTGTTTCTTGTTTTTCTATAGGGGTTGGGTACAAGTACTCCTCAGGAAGGAAGAGAGTACTTTCGAGATCTTGATAAGCACAGAAAAGACTTCATTTGGGAAGATGAACTTGATGGAAATGCAATCGAGTTAGCTTTCAGTAAGAAAAAAGCTGAAGATAGAAAGACTTGGATTCGAAACTTTGAGGTGTGATGTTTACCAATTGGGGAATCTGCAAACAATAGTTTATCTTTCTTGGGGTGTATCCGCTAATAAAAGTTTACCATTTTCTGTTGTTGCAGCCTGGTACTTTTCGTGATCATGATGCCAAACTTATTAACTACAAGGACTTTGTTAACAAAGAGCTTATACTGTTCTCTAGGGCGGATCTTCAAAGGTCCATTCCCTCTATGGTTGATGGGCTCAAGCCTGGTCAGAGGAAGATTCTTTTCTGTTCATTTAAGAAAAAGTTGTTCAAAGAAATAAAAGTTGGCCAATTTATTGGTTATGTGTCTGAGCACTCTTGTTACCACCATGGTGAACAAAGTCTTGCTAGCACAATTATAGGAATGGCACAGGATTTTGTTGGCAGCAACAACATCAATCTTCTCAAACCAAACGGTCAATTTGGTACTCGTAACTTGGTAAGATGAACGTGCATATCCTTTGAGGCAATACACCTTGTTTCTTTTTAATATTTGTATTTACTGGATACTTTGCTCTTTCCAGGGTGGAAAAGACCATGCAAGTTCTAGATACATCTACACTGAGCTAAGTGCTGTTACTCGGTGCCTCTTTCATGAGGATGATGACAAACTGCTAGAATACTTGAATGAGGATGGGAAATCCATTGAACCAAACTGGTATTGTCTTCTTTCTTTCAATAGGGTTATCTAGTTTTATATATATATATATATTTAATGATTTGGCTCTAACTTTCCTAAGATTCTATGTATTTAACAATAGAAATGAAGGGCATATAAAGTAGAATCTATGTATTTTTTTACGAGAAAAGTTAAACATAATCCATGTTGATGGGTGAGTGGTATGGCAGATAAAAAGAAATTGGGGAAACTAAAAATTGACGAAGATAAAATGTTTTGTAAATCATTAAATATTTGATCTAGTAAAATATTTATTTTATTGATTGTTTTATCATTTGGATTAAACAAAATCAACGGATGAGATTTGGTGTTAAACTAAACTTTCACACCAAGGTGTCAATTCATTGTATTCCCTATATATGAGTGTCTCTATAGGATAAGCAAAAATTTATTAAAAGAAAAATATAGGAAGGCCGTTGGTCACAACTAAGAAACACCATATACGTATAACTGATTCAAGTTCTGCTTGTCACTATGCAGGTACATACCAATTATACCTTTGGTTCTTGTCAATGGTAGTGAGGGTATTGGGACAGGTTGGAGTTCTTACATTCCCAACTATAACCCACGGGAAATTATTGCCAATGTGAGGCGTTTGTTGAATGGTGAGGCAATGGTGCCAATGGATCCATGGTACAGAGGATTCAGAGGAACAATTGAGAAAAGTGCCAAGGAAGGTGGGTATATAGTCAATGGCTCAGTGATGGAAATAGATGAACAAACTTTTAGAATCACTGAGCTTCCAATTCGGAAGTGGACTCAGGATTATAAACAATTCCTTGAGTCCGTAACAGATGGGGCGCCAAATGTGAAGGATCCTCTCATTGAGGTATTATTTCCTTAACATTGAAATTTTTATCCTCTGATATCCTCAGTATTATTATCATCTGGTAGGTTAGTTTGTGACTTTTAAAAATTTCATTTGAAATTTTTCTATGATGTAGGATTTTAGGCAAAATGGAGATGATGCAATCGTAGACATCGAAGTCAAGATGAAGCTAGACAAAATTGCTTCGATAATGCAAGAAGGACTATTCAAGAAATTTAAATTGAATAGCACCATTAGTACTAGCAATATGCATCTTTTTGATGCTGAAGGAAAAATCAAGAAATTTGACACTCCAGAACAAAGTATAAATTCTCAATCTGAAGTGCTTATTAATTTGCCATCATAGTTGTTTTGATTCACATGTAATGTTTTTCACAATATTAAGTCTAACGTACTCGCTTTTTGTGCCACTACAGTTCTTGAGGAATTCTTTCCACTTCGGCTGGAGTATTATGAGAAGCGAAAGGTTAGTAACTGAAATATTGTTATGAATCTTTATTTATGTGCTTATTAATTAATGTGAACTGAAATGCAATTTGTGTATGTATGCATGCAGAAATATATACTGGCCAACCTTGAACGACTTCTGTTGATTTTGGACAACAAAGTCAGGTTTATATTAGGGGTTGTGAGTGGAGAAATTATTGTAAGCAACCGAAAAAAAGCTGATTTGTTGATTGAGTTGAAGAAAAAAGGTTTTACCCCCATGCCGAGGAAAGGAAAATCTGCACAACCACAAGTAGCAGGGGCAATTGATGACAATTCAGAAGAGCAGGAAGATGAACAGGAAACTGTATCTCGGCCTGTCAGTGTCGAAGGAGCAACATGGGGTGACTACGAGTATCTTTTATCCTTGCCTATTGGAACTTTGACCCTTGAAAGTGTGCAGAAGCTGCGAGATGAAAAGGCTGAAAAGGAAAAGGAGTTTGAGATTTTGATGGGAACACCAACAACATCATTGTGGATGAAGGATCTAGATGAGTTCGAAACAAAACTCGATGTAAGTTACTTTACATTCATTATTTCCATTACAACTTGAGAATATTATGTATTATTATCTCTTAATATTGTTATTATTTTCTCTGCGTATTGCAGGAGCTTGATACCAAAGATGCAGAAGACGAGCGTAAGAGATCAAGCCAAGCAAGTAAAAAGGCTCCCAATGGTTTCGCTAGTAAAGCTGCAAAGAAGCCACCACAACCACGAAAGAATACTAAGAAGGCCAAAGCTGTTGAGCCCGAGAATGATAATTCTTCAATGGAAGTTGGTAAGCTTGAGTTGTTTTATTATTTACTATTATTACTATTAGTATTATGTGTAATCTTTTAAATTTTGATATCTATTTGGGTGTGACTCTCTCAATTTGCTGCATCTTCAGAGAATGCTGTTGAAGTTGCAAAACCAAAAGGACGTGCAGTTTCTAAGAACACTCAGAAGGTATGCCAATTGCCAAATTTCTGCATCGTATGTTTTCCTTACAATCATGTTTAGCGCTTACACTTTGTGCCTATCATCAGGAAACCGATGATGATATTCTATCTCTTCAAGAACGTCTCGCTGCATATAACTTCGAATCGTCGGGTGAAAAGTCAGCAGGTAGATATTTTTATGTTGAAATAGTTAAATGTTCTGAATCTTCAAAGTATTTTTTGCTAGTATATAGTCCTGTGGGTAACCATGCAAGTACTAATGATGGTGTTTTCATCCACAGCCATGGAAACTGAAGAACCTCCCGTGCCTGCTGGGAAGAAACCGATTAACCGAAGGGGTGGTGTGAAAAAGAAGTCAAGTACCATAGTGTTGGATGAATCAGATAGTGATAATGAAGTTAACAATATTGATGACGATGACGACTTCGAAGTTCAACAGAAGGCTGCTCCTGCTCCGGAAGCTGGTAAAAAGAAAGGAGGAGGGAGAAAGCCTGCTGCTCAAAATACCAAGAAGGCGGCGGCACCTGCAGCCCCGAAGAAAAGAAATGTAGCTGGCAAACAAACAATGGGTCAAAAATTATTAACTGATATGTTACAGCCAGCTGAAGGCACAGGTACATCACCTGAGAAGAAAGTGAGGAAGATGAGGGAGTCTCCTTTCAACAAGAAAAGTGGTTCTATGTTGGGGAGGGCTGCTAACAAGGATATTAGTCCAATTCCAGATTTGTCTGCAGGTTCTGCTTCTAACTCTCCTGCAGAAGACGATGTTGTTGAGATTGCACCACAGCCAACAAGGGCTAGACCTCAGAGAGCCAATCGTACTCGAAAGACATATGTTTTGAGTGAAACTGAGAGTGACAATGATTCTGATGATGATGCTGAGTTATCTGATTTTGATGAAGATGAAGATTAGGCTGTTCCTTAAATGGTGTTACAATGTTGATGAAGTTTGCATTAGTGAAACTTGATGGGGGCTGCAAATTCTGTAAAAAGTTGATCTGTGTCTTGCAGATTTTGGTTTTAGTTTGTTTTCTCACTCTAGACATGAATGCAGTTAATTAGCATTAATGAAACAGATTTATGACTCTAGCCATCTTTCTTCTTAACCTTAGCTTTGATGGTTTCTTGACTTTGATGCATATTGCTCTTATGTAAATTCAAATTTCGAATGTATGAACCGTAATGGTGGAAACATTCTCCTTTCATCCTGACAAGTTTATTTATTTATTGTAATTTATAAAAAATATAGATTATTGCTATTTAAAAGATTTGCATACTATTTTGAACTCCATTTAATAGTTTTTTTTCTTTCCTGATGTCGTATCAAATTATTCCTACCTATCAAGTTTCATGTCTTTTCCAATTCCTAAACAGATATTGCCTTTTTCAATTAATCAAATTTAACCTGCATCATAAATTTTCTTATTCAACAACCTATAGAATGTGAACATCCCCCTCCCCCCTCATCCATGTTATCAATAATTTGTGCATTGTTCATTCCTCTCAATATGAAGAGCTAGCTTTCTATCACATTCATTCGATCATTGGGTTGCCTACATGATGCTGACGAAATCTGTGCACATGCTTGGGTTGATTTTTTAGCACCTTATTCAACTCCTGTGACATGAGTTGCAATAACTCAAATTGTGAAACATCGATTAACTTAACTTCAATATCATAATTTGCCTCCATATTTTATTCTATACCAAATATTTCAATGGTATAACACCAGATACCGAATCTACTGAAAACATTTACAATTTATGAAGCAACCAATGTTGGTTGTTGTTTTGCCTGGTGACATTTAGTGAAGTTGAGGTTTGTTTCCACCATTTTTTTTCAGTTCTCAGTCTTACATTTGCATATATAAATCATCAATATTGTGAAGGGGAGCCTAAATCTAACACCCCTAAAAAGTGGTTGTGAGCTTCTCTACTCCTTCAACACATCTTTTAAATCCTTCTTATATATATCATATTATTTTAATGGGTGGATTATCTATTTCTAATTAAGCATCATTTGCACTTTTCTGAATCATTACCTGTATGTATGTATATATATATGTCACAAATTAACATTAGTTTTCTATTTCCATGTTGCTACATACAATTGTGTCCACATCTACAATACACACTACCTATATCCATCTTTCTATCAAAATCTTATTATTATATGACATAACAAAGAAATCTTCATCTAATCCATCTATTTTCCTTTAAGTCTAGGTTTTTGAATAATCAACACAAAAACGGTCATTGAAAAATCAGGTCCTGAAAGAACATCCCCTATAGATCCAAGTTTAGGACACTGTTTGAGGCTCACTTGATTTGTTTCTTTAGTTATATTACAACTCATGATTCAAAATAATTAATAACTTCTATTTAATTTAACGGAATTATAATTAACCGGTACTAAAAATTATAGACCCTATAGATTCAATATTATTACGAAATTCATACACTTACAAATCACTGTTACTAGGTTTTATTTTTCAAAATAAAAATAACCAATTTTGGATACAAATCACTGTTATTAGGTTTTATTTTTTAAAATAAAAATAATTAATTTTGGATACAAGTCACTGTTACAGTGTTTTTAATTTTTTTAAATAAAAAATATATAAAAATAACTGTGATAGGGTTTTTAATTTTTTAATTAAAAATATATAAACATAATCAATTTTCGATACACATCACAGGATTTTTTTT
>JBBPBT010000487.1:2386735-2443773 GCA_037974875.1 Cicer bijugum
AATTTTAGAAAAGATAAATCCGTGTATTTAAGAAATTCATGTTCATTATGATTATTTTATAATTTAAAAAATTACTTTAATAAAATTATAATCAAAGTGACCAAAAATCATTTTTATGATAGTAAATAAAAGAAAATCAAAAAAATTATTTTTAAACAAATCCAAGTTCCAACAACAACTTTTCTTTCAATGTGAATTATATAAATGAAGCTTTTTAGAAGAAGAATAAGAAATCATAAAAGAAGAAGAAGAATAAATTATATAGATTAAGATGTTATTCTTGCAAAGATGATAGAGTTTTAATTTTTAAAAAAAAATTGAGTTTTAATTATGTTTTTAATATTAAGTAAATTAGTTCATCGTATTTCTAAAATCGGACAAATTACTAAATCTCTTATTTGGCAATGAGTTAACTAACAATTAGGCTTGTCATGTAAACTGTTAACGTTCTTATCAACTTCATTAGCATAACAAATTAACGGATGAGCTATATTGTTTGTCCGATGCCCTTCAATTTTAAGATGTTATTTGTCTATTTCTAAATTTCAATAATTAATGTCCAATTTTAAGATTTCAATTGAAAATTTGATGATTTACTCAAATATTTTTATATTTACTATAGTGCTGCCTTTGTGTATCATATGGTTGGTTGATCAATTGAACTTTCATCACGAGAATGGCTAAAAAATTGATTGCATTTTGAAAACATGTCATATAATTATCACTAAAAATTCACATACAACTAGTAATATCCAACCTAACAATGTTGTCATAGCTAATCCCCAAATCCTCCACGATGGATTGATGGTATTATTATAGCGGGTCATGCTTTATTTATTCATAAAATAAAATGTAAAAGTATTGTATTTGTGTCTTATTTATGTTTCAAATAACATTACTAAAAAAACTACTTTGATTTTATTTATAAGAGATTGAGTTATAATTTTGTCGATAAAAGTTAATATATTTGGTCATTATTAAACCAAATACATCAATTTTTATTACTAAATTATAACTCAATTAATTATGAACTAAAAATATTAATTTTTATTGACTAAATTATAATTCAATTTTTTTTATAAATAAAATTAGTACCGTATTGTTTTTAATTTATTGTCTTTACACATTTTTACACAAAACACTAAAATAAATTGACTAGAGATCTCTTTTCTAACTTGAAGTTTTTTTTTTCATATAGATAAATGTTAATTGGTGGTTATTTTTGTTAGTGGAGAAAGAAAATGTTAGTTTTGTGCTCTGAAGTATTAGAAAATGTGGAACTAATCACATTAAACCTCTTTCTTAAACTTCTTCGTGTTTAATATTTATTTTATACCTTCCATATTCACTATGAAAATGGTTTGTTTTAGAATGAATATTTATACAACAAGCAATAAGAATAAATAAGTCAAAAATAAAAAGAGGCAAATAAATAATATTAGTGGAATTTGTATCATCTACAAGACTGTATGCATTCGTTTGAGAGGAACATTAAAATAAAATAAGTGCAAGGTTTGAACCTAGGTCAAGACAAAGATAATATGAGACCCTCATTTTAACTAACTTTGTTGGATCAACGTTTATAACTAATTTGTTATATTATATATTTATAACTAATTTGATATTTTTTTAGGTTTCTTTGGCTCAAATGTTATTGGCCTAAAGAGACATAGAAATAGAAAACAAGTAAAAAGTAGAATCATTAATTTTAATTAAGGAAGAATTAGAAAAATTTACATAAAGAGTACCCCTGAGAAAGAATAAAAAAGTAGAAAAAAAAATTTAATTGAATTTCATTGGGTAAAAGAATAAAAAATAAAATTAGGCTTATTAACTCCAAGTTGATAATCCTGTTTCTTGATATTTCCATTCAACATAAGAAACCATGCAAAACAAATCCATCACAAGAACTTTGTACCTTTTTTCTTTTGTAACACATTCAATTGGTTTAGTATTCTCCATGCTCAAATTATTTCAAGGAGTGATCAAATCTAGTTAACTATTGAGAATGACAATGCTACAAACCTTTAGTTACCTTAGATCGAGTTCAATATTTAAAAAATCATATCCAAGACTGAACCAACGAGACTTTTTAGGTCATAGTTTAGTTGGTTCATTTCTTTTACTACAGTTGAATAAGATGATAAATAAATAGATAAAAAAAAAAGCAAAAGGTATTAAAAAAGTAAAAAATAAAAATTGGTTGAACTAATCGTGGTTCATCTGCAATTCAACCCTAGTTCAATCAGACTACGAAACAAACAGGATCAAACCAACGAGCGAACTAGTCAGTTGTAGAATTAGATATTGGATTGAAGGAAAAGCTCTAATGATTCTATTATAATAATCTTGTTCTCTGAATATTCAGCCATAAAAATTTGTATGATTATACAGGTGGAGGTGGCAAGTCTAGCAAAAGCCAGAAGCCAATACAATCTTCAGAATCTAACTCATCTTGGATTGCAAGGAAATGCAAACCACCAGAAGCTTTCTTAGCTGCTTCCCAAGCTTCAGCTTCTTTAGTTGAGGTTGGACTTTTCTTATAAGTTGCGTATACATACCGAGTAGAAATTCCGACCGAGAGCGTCAGGTTCGCACGAGCGGTGTCTGCTTCAATGGTACAGAGTTCCAATCCATTCATAAAAGCTGTGACAGTAAATAGTGAGGGTTACACTTTTATTTTGATAAAACAAAATGACAATTACAAAAAGCATACGTAGTTATGACAGTGAGAGTGTGTTTGAGTAAACAACTTAAGTAAGCGCTTATGCATTAGCTAATTCTATAATCAAAGGAGGAATGTGGATAAACTTTGAGTTTATCTACTAGTAAAAACACCAGTGAAATTGTCTAGGAGAACTTATGGAAACAGTTTATCACATGTTCATAAATTGTTTTTGACTAATTTCCATAAACTTTATAGCAGCCTTGTGCAAAGTTTAAAGTTGGTTCCCTATATTTTTTTTATACTGGTTCTTTATTTATTTTATAAGTCATATAATGATAATGAAATTTATTATGTTTGATGTAATATTAATTAATTCGTTATGTTATTTTTTTTATATATTAATCAATTTATCTTGAATCTTATGCAAAAAGCATGACAAGATCCCATTCAACAATTATTTTAACAAAAGATAATATTTTTTAGAGATGAGAGTAGAGACGAAATATTGTTGGGTAAAGGAGATTTTTATGAAAATAATTTGATTTTTTTGTTCTTCTCACAAATTTGAGGGACCAATTGTAACAAGAGTGGGAAAATTGAGAAAGACAACATTTTTGTTTATCAGGGTGCTAATTTTAGTATAAAGATAAAAAGATGACCTATCATATTTTGTGCATATTCAACCATAAGGATTCAACAATTTATAACTTTAAAATTTTGGGAGTTTAAGAAAAAAAATCATGGAGCAACTCAAAATTTGTCGTTTTTTTTACTATATAATTTTTTATACTACATTTTTTTTGCTTTATAATTTTTTATACTGTAAATTTTTTTTGATGCCCCTGAAAACTAGGACCCTATGTGGTCGCACACCCTAAACATGGGGTCAGCACTGCATTCTAGGTGAATTTATGAAAACAGTTTGACTTTATTTTCTTTCGCTGTAGAAATAGCTTATGTATAAGCACTTATACGACAAATGCTTATACTATAAACACTTAATTAAGCTATTTATCCAAACATAACCAAATTATAAGTTATTTTAGAGAGTTTATTGAAAGAAACAAAAAAACAATTTATGAACATGTCATAAGCTATTTTCATAAGTTCTATAAACCACTTGCACAAGTGTTTTTATGTCATAAGATAAACCAATAACAACTGTAAATAAACTCATCCGAACACACAAATTACATAACAGCTTTTCAGCATGAAAATAACCAAAAACCTACAGCTACAATGCTCAAAAGAAACCAGAATTTTAGTGAGATAATTGACCAAAATATGGTCTGAATTCTATTTATTTAAGGAAAAAGTTATAGTACAAAAGCATCACATGGTAAAATTCGAAAACTTGGTCTGAATTCTAATTACTTTGTACTCGAGCGACATAATTTTGCTTAGCTAGCAAGTTGTTTTATTGGATTTGTAAATTGGATGTACTCTAGTAAATTAAAATGCATGATATAGATATTTTCAGTTCTGTGCTGCATACTGATTGAGCTCAAGATAGGTTTTAATTCTTTAACTAGTTTGTTGAATGACTATGGTATGGGCCTATCTATATACATTTGTAACTAAAGTAGAGGAAATTCTACTTCTTTCTCACAACATATGTTATTAACTCCTATCATTTTTAAACCCAAGTAGTTTTTAATATACTGCCACTATAAAAAGTTTTACATTATCAACAAATCACTATCAATTATATTTGTGACTATAGAATTAACTGTGATTAAATTCCAACATTTTTGATGATAAGACAATTGATTGACAGCATATATGAATTAAATTCACATATATATACATATATATATATATAAGGAAAACATGAAAACTGAACTTCTTCACCTGATAATATTTTAGCACGAGAAGATGCAACAGCGAGTCCTGGGATCAACGTCTTGTCATCGATTTCAATACCCAATAAATCAAGATCTAGCCCAGAACCATATCCAAATCTTTCCTCCGAGGCCGAGGCCTCCTCTCGAACAGCTTTAAAATAGGTTATAGAAAGTAAGACATGTATCTTAGAAAAAACAATTTAAAGTATTAACATACATAAGGGGAAAATAAATGATCATAAAAATGAAAAGAAAATGTGCATGAGACCCTATATACATGGAAAATGCTGAATGCCTCTACTCCATAAAAACACGTGACTGTGATAGAGCTAAGAAGGAAAGCAGGCCTATTACTAAAGTGTATGGGAGGCGCCAGCCTGACACTAAAGGAAAATAACTAACTAGTAAATAATAGTTAGTTGGAAAGAAAATAAATAGGAGGGAAAGAGAGGGATTAGTTGGTTGTTGAAACAGAAAGTAGGCGTAACTGATTCTGGGAATCAGTTAGAGAACTGTTGTTTTCTCTCCATCTAACTGTTTTCTTTCTTCCTCTACAATTCTTTGTAATTCATCTATTCAATCAATAATAGAAGAGATTAGGGTTCATTGATCCTAATCCTCCATTCAGTTTCATTATGCTAATTGTTCCTAATTAATACCGGTACTAACACTGGTATCAGAGCACCGATCCCGGTGCCCTGAATTCCACGCTTGGAGCTGCTGCGTATGAGGACGAGAAGCATGGCGAGATCCAGTGACGATTGGGAACAGGAACGTGAAGAGATGAAAACTCGACTTGAGTTTGCAGAAGCTCTGGCGAAGAAACATGAGGATCAAATCGCTGAATTGTTGATGAAATTTGGCTCGAATCGTGAACAGAGTAGTCCGTTTCAGGAAGGAACTGAAAGTAACGGAGGTCACAGTGAAGCGGTTCATCGGAGGGAGAAATGGCGGAAATTGGAGATTCCAATTTTTGCGGGAGGAGATGCTTTTGGATGGACACACAGATTGGAGCAATACTTTTTGTTAAAGGAGGTAACCGAGGAAGAAAAGATGCAAGCTACAGTCATGGCTCTGGAAGGAAAAGCGTTGAGTTGGTACCATTGGTGGGAGAAATGCAACCCTAACCCTAATTGGGAAGGTTTTAAGATTGTTGTGGTGCGTAGATTCCAACCTTCAATGGTTCAGAATCCTTTTGAGCAATTGTTATCCTTGAAACAAACAGGCACAGTAGATGAGTATGTTGAGAATTTTGAAAAATACGTAGGAGCCATGAGAACCATTGATCAAGAATTTGTGAGAGGAATATTCTTGAATGGACTCAAACAGGAGCTACAAGCTGAGGTAAAATTGTATGAGCTTAACTCCTTGTCAGAAATGATTCAAAAAGTTCTATTGATTGAACAAAAGAACAGGTTAGTCAATATGAAAAATGGGTATAGTTATGCTTCTAGAACGAACGGAAATTCACGTAGCCTGCCCTATTCTAAAACTATAACCCTAGAATCAAAGTTGAGTTCAGATCAGAAAAGCAGTACCATGAGTGGGACTGGCCAGAGTCAAAGTGTGGAAAGTGTTAAAAACAGAGGAGGGGAGTTTAAGCATTTAACCAGTGCTGAAGTCAGAGAGAAAAGAGAAAAAGGGTTATGTTTTAGATGTGATGAACCTTATAATAGAGAACATGGATGTAAAAACAGACAATTTAAGATGATCATTATGGAAGAAGAGGAGGAAGAAGGAGTGGAAGAAGTGGAGGAACCCCTGCAGTCTTTTAGATCTTTGCATCTATCATTGTTTTCCATGTCTGGATTCACTACTACTAGATCTTGGAAAGTGGAGGGATTGTTAGAAGGTGTAGCAGTGGTCATCCTAATTGATTGTGGTGCTTCCCACAATTTCATAGCTACTGAGTTGGTGGAAAGACTGCACTTAACAGTTATGGAAACCTCTCCTTACATGGTAGAAGTAGGGGATGGACATAAAGTAAGATGCAAGGGAAAATGTGCACAGTTAAAATTTCAGATGCAGAACTTAGAAGCAATCCAAGATTTTTATTTGTTCACACTCAAGGGGGTTGACATGGTGTTAGGGTTGGATTGGCTAGCAGGGTTGGGAGAAATTAAAGCAGATTTTGGAAAGCTGGAACTAACTCTGAAACAAGGAGAAAAGTTCATCAGAATAGCTGGAAATCCAGCCTTAACTAAAACTGAACTCCCTTTTGGAGCACTGATGCAAGTTTTAAAAGAAGAGGGTGAGGGATTATTAATTCAATGTGAAAGAACCAAGACAGAATTAGATTCTCCAAAGACCCTACCAAAAAAATTTCTGAATTTATTAGACGAATTTGATGAGGTATGTTCAGACCCAAAGGAGCTGCCTCCATTTAGAAAGCATGATCATGCTATCCATCTCAAAGAGGGAGCTTCAATTCCTAATTTGAGGCCTTACAAGTACCCACATTATCAGAAGACAGAGATAGAAAGATTGGTAGCAGATATGCTGGAATCGGGGGTAACTAGACACTGTATTAGTCCATATTCAAGTCCTATTATACTGGTGAAAAAGAAGGATGGAGGATGGAGGGTGGAGGTTTTGTGTAGATTATAGAGCCTTGAACAAAATAACGATACCTAACAAATTCCCTATTCCAATTATAGAGGAACTTTTGGATGAAATTGGTGGAGCCACTGTGTTCACTAAATTGGACTTGAAATCGGGTTATATCAGATCAGAATGAAGGAAACTGATATTGAAAAAACAGCTTTTAGAACTCATGAAGGTCATTATGAGTTTGTGGTGATGCCTTTTGGTTTGACTAATGCCCCTTCTACATTCCAAGCTCTAATGAATGAGGTTTTAAGACCTTTTTTGAGACAATTTGCATTGGTTTTCTTTGATGACATTTTGGTTTATAGTAGAGATGAGGCTGCACATGAAGATCATTTGCGGAAAGTGTTGGAAGCATTAAGAGGAAATTCCTTACTGGTCAACAAAAAAAAAATGTAGTTTTGTTCAGCCAAGCCTAGAGTATTTGGGTCATGTTATCTCTGGGGCAGGAGTGGCAGCAGACCAGACAAAGGTAGAGGCTGTAAAATCTTGGCCTGTTCCTAAAGACTTGAAGAGTTTAAGAGGATTTTTGGGGCTGACAGGCTATTATAGGAGATTTGTACAGAATTATGGTAGAATCACCAAGCCCTTGACTGACTTATTGAAGAAGGACAATTTTGTGTGGAATGAGGAAGCCACTACAGCATTCCAAACTCTGAAACAGTCCATGGTTAGTCTACCATTGTTAGCAGTACCTGATTTTTCTAAGACATTTATTGTTGAAACTGATGCATCTAGTAAAGGGCTAGGGGCTGTCTTGATGCAAGAAGGGAAACCTTTAGCTTTTTGGAGTAAAGGTCTTTCCCCCAGAGCTCAGTTAAATCAGTTTATGAGAGAGAGTTGATGGCTTTGGTACAAGCTGTTCAAAAATGGAAACACTACCTCATGGGTAGACATTTTGTTATAAAGACTGACCAAAGGAGTTTGAAATTCCTTACAGATCAAAGGTTGTTTAGTGAGGAGCAATTCAAGTGGGCAGTAAAACTCATAGGGTTGGATTTTGAGATCCAATTTAAACCTGGCAAAGAGAATACAGTAGCAGATGCATTGTCAAGAAAAACCATGTATACTGCTATCTCTGTAATTGATTTGGCTGATGCTGAAGATTGGTTTCAAGAAATGGAAATTGATCCTAAATGGAAGAAGGTGACCCAGGACTTAGCTTGTGATCCTAATGCTCATCCTGGTTTTCAATTTCAAGCAGGCAGATTGTTATACAAAGGAAGACTGGTTTTGAAAAAGGGTTCTAACAAAATTCCTCTGATTTTAGCTGAATGCCATGACAGTGTGACGGGAGGCCATTCGGGATTTTTCAGAACCTACAAGAGAGTTTCCAGTTTTTTCTACTGGGAAGGTATGAGAAGCTATGTAAAGCAGTATGTAGAGGCTTGTGATATCTGTCAAAGACAGAAATATTCCACATTAGCCCCTGCAGGTTTGTTACAGCCATTACCAATACCAACACAGGTGTGGCAAGACATTTCTATGGATTTTATTTCTGGTTTGCCTAAAACTAAGGGCAAGGATACTATATTTGTGGTAGTGGACAGACTCACAAAATATGCTCATTTTTATCCACTTGGGCATCCTTTCAATGCAAAGGATGTGGCGGCTTTGTTTGTCAAAGAAGTAGTTCGTTTACATGGATTTCCTACATCCATCGTTTCAGACAGGGATCAGATATTTTTGAGTCAATTCTGGCAGGAATTGTTCAGATTGGCTGGAACTACACTCAAGTACAGCACTGCGCATCACCTTCAGACAGATGGCCAGACTGAGGTGGTCAATAGGAGTTCGGAAACTTATCTCAGGTGCTTTGCTGGACCTAAACCAAAAAGTTGGGTGGACTGGCTCTCTTGGGCAGAATTTTGGTTTAACACCACCTACAACATTTCAGCTGGAATGACCCCTTTCAAGGCTTTGTATGGAAGAGATCCCTCGACAATGATTTAAGGGTGTACTTTTACTTCTAAGATAGAAGCAGTTAACCAGCTGTTGATGTCACGGGATTTGATTTTACAAGAGTTACAACAGAATTTGTTGAAAGCTCAAGATGTTATGAAAACAGAAGCCAATAAACATAGAAGACAAGTTGAATATGAAGTAGGGGATTGGGTATTTTTAAAACTTCAGCCTTATAAGCTGAAGTCTTTGGCTAATAGACCTATCGCGAAACTCTCTGCTATGGTCCTTATCAAATCCTTGAGAGGATTGGTCCAGTTGCATATCGCTTAGAACTTCCAGAATCTGCTAGAATTCATCCAGTTTTCCATGTATCTTTGCTAAAGAAAGCTTTGAAGCAGGGTCACCAACAGCAACCATTACCACCAATGCTTTCTGAGGAATTTGAATTACAAGTGGAGCCAACTGATATTTTGCAATATAGGGAGGATAAGGATGGGAATTTGGAGGTCTTGGTCCAGTGGGATCAGTTACCAGCATGTGATAATTCGTGGGAACTTGCTACACAATTGCAACACTCTTTTCCTCGGTTTCCCCTTGAGAACAAGGTCATTCTTTTGGGGGGGAGTATTGATAGAGCTAAGAAGGAAAGCAGGTCACCTATTACTAAAGTGTATGGGAGGCGCCAGCCTGGCACTAAAGGAAAATAACTAACTAGTGAGTAATAGTTAGTTGGAAAGAGAATAAATAGGAGGGAAAGAGAGGGATTAGTTGGTTGTTGAAACAGAAAGTAGGCGTAACTGATTCTGGGAATCAGTTAGAGAACTGTTGTTTTCTCTCCATCTAACTGTTTTCTTTCTTCCTCTACAATTCTTTGTAATTTATCTATTCAATCAATAATACAAGAGATTAGGGTTCATTGATCCTAATCCTCCATTCAGTTTCATTACGCTAATTGTTTCTAATTAATACCGGTACTAACAGACTGCTGCCTATATTAGTTTTGTTAATTGCATATCGCAGAAAATAATAGTCAGTTCAAATTTCATTATGCTATAGTGCTACTATAACCGCTATTTTGACAAGATTTTGAACTAAATTGTGTATCATAGATAGATCAATAAACGGTTTGTTAGAATTAAGTTGTGATATAGCGCTACTATAGCTGCTATTTGTCAGCAATGACTTGTATACATGAAAAACCATGTCATGAAATTGTGAAACAAATGACATAAAAGCTACTGATAACTCTATACCTGAGTAAGGTAACTGAACAAATGCCCATCTTTCCCCGAAAAGATCATCTGGAAGTTTCGTGGGGAAGGGGTTGTCTAACGGCAAAAGAGGCTTAGATCCCTTTTGAAATCCAGGATGCATCATATATACGGTCTCATAGCGTTCCTCTAGCCATAGAAGTAATGACAAACACTGAAAAGAACCAAATGAAGCATATAATATACACAACGACACGCCTCTGAAAAGGAAAATATAGACACCAAAAGATTTTCAATTTTCAATAATTTACTTTTTGTGCAACAAATACCTCTTAAAACATTTAAATGATTAACAAATAATTGTATTACTTGATATTGTTAAATTTGAATTTCTTGAACCACTCTGGTCTTTATACAAGCAAAAACAAAAGACCCTTGTGCAGTTTAGTTTTCTTTTGCCTATAACCCTCCGGCTCCATTAATCCAGTGTTTGGCTGGGAGGTGAAATCTAACTAAAGGTTGTTCTAGCCAAGGTTTAAACTTGAGTACTTCTATCGATTCATCTTAACTGAAATTCATTAACCACTTGAGTCCAACCACTTGGATTGTGCAGTTTAGTTTGATACAACAACTAGAATTTCTAGTCTAAAGTATAAAAAAGCAACAACCTTGATGAGTATACTTTCCAATCTTTCATTTGGATGAAACATTAACAAAATATAGTACAAGAATTCAAATGTAAAATAACCCCTTTTTTTTTTATAAATAGTTAAAGTGATTAAATTGAATATTTATCAAGTCTTTCCCTTTCATAAGTTAATTAGAGTTAGAGGCCATAGACACATTCCATGAATCAGTACATTACATATGAACCTATTACTGGAACCTTCACCCTAATGGACAAGTTAAGCTTTTTGATCAAATATTTGTCAGTCACATTACAAGACCACTTTTAGATTCAGCAAACTAACTTATTTCTATGAGCAAGGAAACCTATATAGTTTTCTGATGAGCAATGAAATTTCAGATTAACCGCGAAAAAGAAATCAAACTCACCCGTTTACTGGGAAGAGCTCTTATGCCAAGCTCCTTACATGCTTTTGTAATAATTGTCTGCATCTGTGACCTACAAAGCAACAAAAGTAAACTTCACCAAAATTCCTTACTTTAACATGAACACTGAATAAAACAATGTCTTAAAGCAGCATTTGGTAGAAAAACTATAACAAGATGCATCATAACATATAAGTTCTGTTTTATGTGTTATGCATGTAAAAAGTAAACTGGAACTGGAGATAAGGTAAAAATAAAATTGTATATTTTGATTCCATGAAAAAGGATGAAACCAAAAGGAGCAGAACAAAACAAAATAACCTGTTCCCTCTCATTCTACCCTTGTCACAACTGTTATAAGTTTTAAAAACACCACACATGAAAATGCCTTTTCATAAGAACCTAAAAACAGAAAAATAAAAGAATAATTCTTATTCAAACTGGACTAAATTGCTTTCTGACAATATTCTTAGATTTTAGAACTGACTCAATCTCACAAACCCAACTTGTAAGATAAGAATAGCACAAAATTTATAAACTCTAATTAGGCTACATCACTAATCAACACAATTTATTTTACCTCCATAATTGATTCTAACTTGAAGCTATGATTTGTAGCTTTTGAGTTCAAGTATGATTTTAACATTGAAATTTATTATTTAACTTATTTTTACTTGAATAGATGTAAATATAAATCACTTTACATGCGCAGTTAAAATCAATTTATTCAAAAATTAATTTAAGCTACCGCAAAACTAAACAAACTAAACACACGCGTATATTAAGTAATGGAAACAAATTAAATGTGTCATAGTTGAAACTAAATGAGCCATAGTTAATCAAAATTACCTAAAGAAGCGAATGTTTCTAGGTATTGGAAGATCCAAGTCATCACAAATAGCAACAATTGAATCCTTAAGAGTGATACTATTAATAACATTATTTGGAAAATACTTAGTATATTGAAGTGACAAAGATTTATCACAAACAACAAGCTCCCAAAGTTTCTTTCCTCTAGCATCAAGAATAGGTCTAGAACAAAAATCCAACTCCCAGCTTAACATGGTGTCAGGATCAGCTTCTGGATCAAGATAACAAGTTTCAGCAGTTGGGTCATCTTTTTCTTCTTCAATCTCTTTCTGTGTTGTTGTTGTTGCTGAGGTTTCTGATACAGAACATGGTTGGAATTGAAGGGATTGTTTTTTGGAAATGGTGAAAAATGGGATTTTGATGGTGTGTTTTGAAGAGGAAAGTTTTGGGATGGTTGTGTTGGTGTATTTGAAAGTTGGGGTTTTGAATTTGGTGGAGTTGAAGCTTAGAGTAGCCATGGTTTGTTATGTATGGTTTATTGTTATGGCTATGTTTTTGTGTAACTGATTTGTGTGTTTGGTGAGGTAGTTATCCACTGCCACATGTTGTGTTTTTTGTGGGTCAAAATATGTGTAGTGAATCTGTTCATTCAATTGGGTTGGGTTTGTTTTAATAGATAGTTTATATTAATTGCAAAATAGTTAAATTAGTTATAAGTTAATTAGATTAGTTGGAAGTTAGTCCTAATAGTTACTTTGTGATTTATAAATATAGTCACTTTGTGATTTATATATAGCTATTGTAATTAACATTTTTTGTTATTCTATCAATATAATTTGATTTTTATTTATCTCTTTTTTATGTTTAAAATCAATATTTTAAATATTTTATTGCTTTTTTCATTTGATTAATTGTTTAAGGTTCTATTATGTTTATAGGGAAATTTTAACAAATGATTTTTGGTCACTCGTTAAGAAATTAAAAATAAAAATATAATATTGGAAGTAATGCATTCAACATTTTAAAATTTTAAAAATTGATATTTTTTTAATGTAAAACTTACGTTTCATTTTTTTTTACAGATTCATTAACCAATGTCCTTAGACAAGGCTCTTTTTTCTAATGAGTCGTTTTAATTGCATTATTATTTTACTAGGGGAGTGAGATTCTTTCAGTAGCATTCTTGCTAGCACTAGAAAAAAAAGCTCTGGTCTTTACATCCCTACGACTACTAGGTAGTCTTTCCTCGAATTACAAGGTTTGGTTTCCCAAATAGTCGTAACAAAGAACCCCATCAGAACAAGCAGAAACTAAAAATATATTTACCCAAAATCAATTTTACGAAATCAAATTTTGTATACTCCATCCTCGACATACTTCCTATATAGTTGTGATTGGGAAAATGATTCTAAAATCCAAAAATATAAATTAGATATACATAACAACTAACTACTAGACTTCGTGTGCAAAAAGTACTCGTGAGAGTGTATCGTGCAAATATTCATTGACGGATCAAAATATGTAACTTTGTACAATGACAGGCGAAATGAACATTAACAATCAAAAGTGCTCGTAGGAGATGCGGCTCCTTCCCTCCCTAAGTTAGTTTGGAGTCGTCGACGGACTGTTTACTTCAATCTTATGCACATCTTCATTATCAACCTTTGTATTTTAGTTGCCTGCTCTAAGTTTTCTTCTGCTCGTTAGGCTGATCCATGTCTACATACAAGACACGTCCATGTAATATCTGCAGAAAGAGTTTATTCAATTTCTGAATTTTGTATTTTATTGAGGCTATGTTTGAATATTTAACAGAGTTAAAAGATAGTTAAGTTAGTAGATTCTAACCTTTCTATTCATGCCAATTTGTGCCTTGCAGGCTTCTTCCTCCTCGGCAAAAGTTACATATCCAAAACCTTTGGATTTTTTGGCTTTATTCAATACTATATCAGCTGGAAAAGTGAAATGATGCAACCATGAGAATTTTAATCTGAGAGGTTTTGGGACTTGTGACAACAATACAGATACACATACCTTGGAGAACGTTGCCGTATTGAGAAAAAGCTTCAGCTAATTTCTCCTCTGTAGTAGAAAAGGCTAATCCTGCAAAAAGATTTATAAGTCACGACACCAACAAGAGTGTTAAATTGAGGAAAGTTTTTCTTTTTTCATTAAAAATAACAATACAACAGCACTAAAAAATTAGACTTGTTCAACATAATCAAGGCAATAATTGATAAGTATCATACTACAAAAATCCCCCCTTTAGAGCAAGAATAGAAGGGTACCTGAATGAAATAGTAAAATGATCTAAAATAATCTTTCCACAATTTCACGTAACGTAGGACTTAGGTGGCTCTGTAAATCCCATTTAAAGCCACAAGTAACTCCTAATGCATTCTATAGTTTGTAGATACAGAGAGTATCATTTAGCTATTCTTACATCAGGTTAAAAGTTTCACTGAGTACATTTTCGAAAGCACTCAACAAAGTACAAACTAAACTTAATCATAGTGTGGGGATCAATTGGCTAACAACAACATCAATAAACATTGACTTATATAGGCATGTGTGTGTGTAAACTTTCCTATAAAATCATTATGGAGTCCTTAATTTCATTTGATTAACAAGGAGGAAAGTTGATTTTTTTTTTTGGCTACTGTGTTCATGAATGGAATGTAATGCCAACTTTTCTTTTCAAAAATTAAAATTGTCTCACCTCTTTGTGGGATACAGTTTTCTTACCGCTCACATATGGTTGGTTTACTGACGTGTAAGGTTTTAAATTATGACCATGATTACGATAAAAATCACCGCACGCGTGATACTTGACATTATGGAGAATCACAATCAATTGCAACTAATACAACCTCAATTGCATTGAGATAACAAAAGTGTTGATGTTGAAGCCTCAATTGTGTGGGTATATAATACTAGAGATTGTGCAAACTATATGTTCAATAATCAATTCAACCATAGATTTATTTTACTCACATGCTAAAACTAAGGCTTTGTTTGCGAGTTTGGAGGGGACGGGAGGACTTTGAAAAAAAGAAGGAAGAAATGGAAGGAATGAAGAGCTTTGGGAGGAGAGGATGTTCAAAGGTTTGTTTTTATTCATAATACAAAATTCCCTTAATTTTTATGGAACTCAAATTGTATGGGAGGAGGATTTTGGAGGGCTTAGACAAATTCTTCAAATTATTTTCATGTAGTTTATAATGCTCAATAAATTAAAAATATATTAATTATAAACATTCTCTTACCATTTTCTTCAAAATCATTCTTAAAAAATGTTTTCTCTCCATTTCTCTATTTTCTCTTCCTTCGAAAGCTCTCCCTTCCCCTCTCCACCAAACTCCCAAACAAAGCCTAAAGATTTAATTAAACCACAGATCCATTTGTTTTACATGCTAAAACTAATGGCAATGTGATAGTATTCAGTCTGGGGGCTAAAAATATATAATCTTGTTTTGTCATTTTTCATAATTGAAGCAATTGAAGGAAACTCAAATGTGAAGACAATTAAATAAAAAACTCAATCTCAGACCAAAAGAAGAACATGAAACAGCTAAAAGAAGGGAAAAAAACTGCACCTTTCACAAAAATCTTGGAAGTCTTTCTACGAAAGAAGAGACGATGAAAAAGAGAGGTGTGAGGTTTTGAGCGATAGAGCAAGGTTGCAGAAATTTCTCGCACAGCTGCCATGAGAAGTTGGGAACTGCAATTTTCCACAAATGATCAAAGCAAATATTCATGGGCCTAAACTGAAAATTCAAGGCCTTGTTGGGATGCACAAATGTAATCCTCATTAGATGACATTGAAAAACATGAAAAGAAAATAGTGGTAATAAAGAGATCAAAATTAATGCACCAAAATATAAAGGAGATAAAAGTTAAAAAGTTATGAATTCAACAAACTAAACTATAAGTACCTTAAGATGACATCTCAAGCACAATTCTCCAATCAAATATATGCTCATAAAATAGGTACTAAGATATACTCGTCCATACATACATAAGAAAATCTGTCATTCTTTTTCTTAAATGCATTATTATCTAACATTTTCTTTTCAATGTAAATATTAGATTCATATAAGACAGACTTAATCCCTATAATCAAGGGATCCTCTTCTTACAGTTTTATCATTATAAATACAAAATGCAAAGAGCTAATCTCTGAAACTATTCAGCCCTAATTTCTTGTTCCTAACTTGAAATCAAAGCCATGTTCTCATTGTAAATAACGGTGGATTAAAAAATATGGAGGAAGGCCAGAAATTCGCCGCTGCAAACTATGGCAGTCAGACCTTCATAAATTGCCTGCAACAGTTGTACAAATGTCCACAATATTTTGCCATAGCCGCCATATAAAACCACTTGTTCACTCACATTATCAACAAATATTCTTTAAATTCTTCTGATGCAATTTAAATATTTCATGAACTAATTTGTCCATGTGCAACTACAATTACTAACAAATACATCTCTTTGCAAACAAATATGTACCATCCAACTTAGAGTGGTAGTTAAACGGTAGACAGCAAAGCAAAGTATCTCGGCAAATCACAAAGAAATTGAAACCAAATCACAAATGATCTCCCCCTCATATTGCTCAAATGCCTGTATGACAAAGATATTAAAAAATAAACTACCAGGTCAATTTTAATATGGCCGCGAGCTTCACCATGATTCTGACAAAAACTACACTTTAAAATTTTAACAAAATCATAATGCCACTATGACTTCATCCGTGATCCCAAACATGCACAAGGATTATAATAGTTGAATGAAGTTGCCAAACAATTTACCCTCTTTGCCACCATTTTTCAACACAAAAAATTTAAGTGCATAATAACATTAACAGAATAATAAATAAATAAATAAAAGGATAAGGGACATGCCTTTGGGTTGGAGGGGAGTTAGAAAAGGTCCTTCGGAAGAAGTATCGAAGGGGCAACCAATCAATGGCTGCAGAGAGCAATTCTTATTTCCAATCTTCAATTTCCTGCGAATTATAAAATTAAATATTATTACTCTCATAAACTATAAAAAAATAAATAGAAGAAGGAGTAGAAGACGAACGCCGCAGGGGAAAGACGAGCGAAAACGAGACGGTTACCGTCATTGATGTCAAGCAAAACGCTGCAACCTTCCCAAATGATTCTCGAACTCGCTTCTTAAGGGTTCTGCTTTCTTGTTTTCTCTCTCTTGTCTCATTCAAATTATTTGCCAATTGATCATTCAATTTACTTCAATTTAAAATTACATAGATTTTTCTAGTCACTCACACTATGTAAATATCTAGTTACATCATTGAAAGAAAAAAAAATACTCTTATATTTTATGTTTATGAAGAAAAAAAACTATGTTAACTAAGAGCCCCTCTTCCATGTGAGGTGTTATATATTTTTTTTTTAATTAATGATCGGTCTCTATTAGTCATTATATTGGAGAATAAATTATAGAGTTAAATATATTTTTAATTTTTAAAAAATATTAATGTAAGACTCATAATTTCAAAGTATATTTTATGTATTTTAGTGTATTTTTGGTGTTGAATTCGGAAGCTTTTTAGCCAAAGTTATTAATATTTTGTAGTTTATATGATCAAAAAGATATTTTGGAGTTATTAATATTTTGACGCTCGATTAAAATTTCTCGTCAATAAATAAGTTAAATTAAGTACGGTGAATTCTTTACGAAAAATTTAATGTGTTATGGGTGAAATAATAATTTTAATAAATATCTAGTTTTTGAGATATTTGTTAAAAGTAATTAATATATATTAATATATATATATATATATGTTTGTGTGGAGGGAAAAAGAAAGGATGTAGAAAGGAAATAGAAATAGAAAGAAGAGAAAAGGAAAGGAAAGAAAAAAAAAACAGAACTCCCTTCTTCCTCCTTCAGCCGTGCGAGACCCTCCCTCCCTCCTTCTTCCATTTTCGTATTTCTTTGCTTCTTTTAAGTTCGAGAATTGAAACTCAAGGCTTGGTGGGTGATAGGACAATGATTTCTCAACTTCACTATTCCTCGTTGTTTCGAAAACGAAGAAAAACGGTATTAGGGATTTCAAAACCGTAAAACACAAACCTCCCCGTTTCATCTAGATTTAAGCTTCGTTTCGCGAAGAGATAGAAGGGAAAGTTGCTCACTACCACGCTACGGTGCTAGGGAACTAACTTTGGAGGCGACATTGCGTGCAGAGATTTTATACCGGATTTACTCGTGGTACCGTAATCGAACGTGAAAGCTAACGTGAAGGTAAGAGCTCCTTCCAAACTTTTAGTTTGTATTTAGGGACTTATTTGTGGTTGTGTGGAAAAGAATTTTGTTAGGGTTGGAGTATTGATCTGGGGAAAATGAATCTAAGGCTTTATGGGTAAAATCTTAGAGTTAGGTTTTGGTGATAGTGATGAATGTTTCGTGGAAAATGAATTTAACTCATTTGTGTATGTTTTTTGAGTAAATGAAATTTGAGGTGTTTGAGTGGTATGTTGTGATGATTTGTGTTCATCGTATTTGACGTGTTCATAAGTAATACTGATGAAATTTGATATGTGTATGGTTGGATTTTGTGGAGAAATGAATCGATGTGTTTTGGTGTGAATCGTGGGTTGAATTTGATAATATGTTTGAGTTTGTTTTGTGTGGAATTTGAAAACCATTACGTTAAACGAGTATTAAGAATGGGGAATCTCTTAATGTCTTGTTTACTTAATGTGTGTTTGTGAAAATCATTTAAGTTAAATGAGTATTAAGAATGGGGAATCTCTTAATGTCTTGTTTACTTAATGTGTGTTTGTGAAAATCATTTAAGTTAAATGAGTATTAAGAATGGGGAATCTCTTAATGTCTTGTTTACTTAATGTTTGTTTTGAAAATCATTTAAGTTAAATGAGTATTAAAAATGGGGAATCTCTTAATGTCTTGTTTACTTAATGTTTGTTTTGAAAATCGTTTAAGTTAAATGAGTATTAAGAATGAGGAATCTCTTAATGTCTTGTTTACTTAATGTTCGTTTTGAAAATCGTTTAAGTTAAAAGAGTATTAAGAATGGGGAATCTCTTAATATTTATGTTTGCTTAATGTTTGTTGTGAAAATCGTTTAAGTTAAAAGAGTATTAAGAATGGGGAATCTCTTAATATTTCTGTTTGCTTAATGTTTGTTGTGAAAATCGTTTAAGTTAAATGAGTATTAAAAATGGGGAATCTTTTAATATCTGCATTTGCTTAACGATTGTTATGGATGGAGTCAGTATATGCTCATGCATTTTCATTCTTTTCGTAAATCGTGCAGACCCGTGATAGGTGGCACCTTGATAAATAGTACTTTGGCTTGTGATAGGCGTTACATTTATGGTTTACGTTTTTGTAAATTGTGCAGACCCGTGATAGGTGGCACCTTGGTAAATAGTACTTTGGCCTGTGATAGGCGATACATTTACAATTTACGTTCTTTTTAGTAAACCGTGTAGACCCGTGATAGGTGGCACCTTGGTACATGGTACGGGCCCGTGATAGGCAGTACGTTTATGGTTTACGCTTTTTAGTAAATCGTGTAGACCCGTGATAAGTGGCACCTCGGTAATTGGTACTTCGGCCTGCGATAGGCGGTACAATTATGATTTACGGTCCTTCGAGGAGGATTTTGGTTTGGAATTCCGAGTTCATGCATTTTGGCATATACGCATTGCATTAGGGTGCTCGGCACACGAGTCGTGTTTGAATCAAGTTATGATTAAGTGTTATGTATTGATATTGTGTGTAAGTGTGACTGATTGTAAAACTATTTCGAAACTCAAGTTGTTGTGGTAATTGTGTTGGAATTGCTAAGTGTTATGTATTGATTATCATGTGTAAGTGTGATGGATTGTAAAACTATTTCGAAACCCAATTTGTCGTGGTGATTGTGTGGGAATTGCCAAGTGTTAAGATTTGGAGTTGTGTATGAATGTAATTGAATTAGTTTATGTATTTTTGGAAGAATAAGCAGGGAAATCGATTTCCCAATCGATTTGATGAATTACAGGGACTTCGCTAATTTGACAAAATCGATTTGTCAATCGATTTTGTAATCTGTTTTTCAAAACCATTTAAGAAATCGATTTGGCAATCGATTGGTATGTTTCCTGTTTTCTTGAATCTAGAAAATATATTGAAACAATCGATTTGCCAATTGTTTTGGCCATTACAGCAGCTCGGCTATTTGGACAAAATCGATTTGGTAATCGATTGGATTTGTTACAAGGGCTCAGCTATTCATTCAATCGATTTCCCAATTGATTGATTTAAGCCCAGAGTACAGATTTTACAAAAACACTTTCAAGCAATCGATTTCCCAATCGATTTTGCTTAGTGGAAATTCTTATTTTGAGTTAGATAATCGATTGCTCAATTGATTCATCAATGGATTGGTTTGTTGTTTATTACTTGATTGATTTAAGACTTTATTTGATCTCATTTTTACTTGGCAAGTATTATATGAACTTTTAGCATATGGAAAATCCTTTTAAGGTGCATGCTAAGTTGAAAGGTTATTTTGTGCATTTAAAAACTTAAATGTTATGTCTTAATTGTTAATTTCGGTTGGTGACCCTTTACAACTATTGTGGAAATCTGGGCTTTGCCCTCAGATGAGAGCCAAGACAATCCTACTGATTCGTACCCTATGGATGAGAATGTGGATGGGAATGCATGACTGGAGCTATGTTAGGAGGATCTTACGGGGCACGTGGAGATCACTCAGGATGTATAGCTATAGTTTGTTTTTGTAGAATGATCAGATTAGGATGACATAGAGGGAACAAATGTCTTTCTTTTGGATTACGTTATTTTGAACTGGAAAACTGTACCTTTACTAATATTGTCAGTATGACATCTTATTTGAATGGGTTCCGTGTATCATTTGTTGTTGTGTAAATACTTTTGATTCACATTTCAAGAGAACTATTCCGCTGCGTATCAATTATATTGACTTAAACATTTATCCAAAAGTATTTCCTTATTTGTTTCGCTGTTTTATTTTAATCTCTTTTTAAAAAAAAAAATACACCATCGCTTTGAAAATCGAGGTGTTACAATTAACTTTTTAAATTTAACTCTTATAAATAAAAATTATTTTTTTTAGTTTTTATAAAATTATTCAGCAATTATTTTTATTCTCTATTGAAACCAAACATATTTTGTTGTCATTTAGCTTTAGATTTTTTTATATGAATTTTTGCAATAATGTTTATAATATTATAAAAGAACTTTTGTAAAAATATAATTTCTTTTTAACTTTAAATGAACTTTTTAAACGTTAAAATATTAAAATAGAAACAATATGTAAATATGAATTTAGAAAATGAATTTTGAATTTATTTTTTATGAAGAAATTTTTTATAATATCATAAACATGCATGGAACATAAAATATTGAATAAAGCCCAAAATAGATCCAAAAGGTTTTGGATATCTAACTTATTAGAACATAAAATATGTTAATGTGTGAATTTGAAAATTTGTTTAAGTCCCACATTGGAAAACTTACATAAAATATGAGTAGTTTTCAACTCTATAAATATTAAAGTCACATATTCGATAATGAGTTTTAAACTCTCGAGAAAAGTACACAAAAGTTAGATGCATTTTCTAATTTTCTCTTTTCTTCCGTTTCTATTTTGCTCGACTTATTTTTGAATCACATCTCATCTTTTTTTTTGTCCCTTCGATATTTATGAGCGATTTTGTATTGTTGTCCCTTTGATTTTTGACTGGTTTTTATGTTGTAGTCCCGGATTTTTAGAATGGTTGTTATGTTGTAGTCCCTTCGATTTTTTAGAGCGTTTGTTATGCCATAATCATTTCTCTTCGTTTTTTAGAGTTGTTGTTATGTCGTAGACCCTTTGATTTTTAGAGCGGTTGTTATGCCGTAGTTCCGTCAATTTTTGAATGGTCCTAATACCACTATTATTTTATAGCAGTTTTTATGTTGTAGTCTCGTCGATTTTTTAGTGATCCTAATACCACTATGAGTGGTTTTTGTGTCGTAATCTTTTTGAGCGGTTTTTTGGACCGTAGTCCTTTTATTTATGAATGGTCATAGTATCATATTGTGAGTGACTTTTATCGTCATATTGAGTGTCTTTAACCGTCATATTGAATGTGTAATTCTATAATGGTTTTATGTGGTGTAGTGGAACTCCGATATAGTGAATCTGAATTGTTTTTATCTTGGGACTTTGTGATTGATAGTCTGTCTTACACAATTTGGACAATGTTAAAGAGAGCAACCTAGTCCGCGACTCAACATAGTAATATCGGCGGTGGCATAAATTGATTTTGAAAAAGTTTTCGAAACTAAAAAATAACATAACTTTTGTCGAGGAGGAAGAAGCCTGTAACACCCAATTTTTAACAGCGCGAGTGTATTTTTTTTTTAAACAAAGAAACAAACAAAGAAAATACTTTTAGATAAATATATAATTCGTAACATTACGACAAAGTCAACAAATATTTATAAGCAACCGAATAGTTTTTTTTTTCTTTTTAAAATAAAAATCCAACATATTCAAACGTCAAACTACATCGGGGCTATGAGGCCTATCAGACATAGCTCATATCCCTAGGGTATTCTCGGCAGACCTATACAAAAGCACTGCTCCAAAAATTTTAACTGCCCCCCACGTCACATCAAAATGTGGTACGGACCCATCAAAATAAAAGTCAAGCTGACAATATGAGGTATTGGTACAGTCTTTCAAATTGAAATAAATACATCCACAAAAGAAAGACAACTAAACCCTATACAACCCTCTAATCTGATCATGCTACAAAAAGCTATATAACCTAGGTGATCTCCACGCGCTCTGCCAGATCCTCCTGACACAGCTTCGGTCAGGTATGACTAACTACTTTCCCATCTCCAGGGTACTAACCGGTAGGATGATCCTGGTTCTTATTTGAGGGCAAAGCCCAGATTTCCACAATAATTGTAAAGGTCACCAACCAAAATTAACAAATATCACATAGCAAAATTCTTATATTTTCAAATGCTCAAAAGAACCTTTCGTCTTAGCATACTCCTCGAAATGGTTTTCCTATGTCCAAAAATGCATAAACAATGTTGAAAAATGAAGTTTTGACAAACTGCAATGTCGTAACCGAATACAATGGAAAAAATGTAGATTTTCAATTCTAAAATGGCTCTAAATCAATCAACACTTCAAACATTAATATTATCAATTATAAACACATAATTTAACACCAAATTAATCTCCACAAATTCACACCTCAATCACACATCGAATATTCATTAAATCAATTATGAACACATAAATATATCAAAACTTAATCAACCCAACTTCACACCTCAAAGCAATTACGGTAAATCACAACAACAACCGAATATGTATATACAAACATCATAGTATAACAAACATGACTCGCATGCCAAGCACCCTAATGCAATGCGTATATGCCAAAATGCATGATTCCGGAATTCCAAACCAAAGCCCTCCTCAAGGGGCGTAAATCATAATTGTACAGCCTCTCACAGACCATAACTGATTACCGAGGTGCAATCTCTTACGGATCAGTGTGATTTACTAGCGTGCAGTCTCTCACAGACTAGTACGACATACAAGAGTGCAGTCGCTCACAGACCAACACAAGTTTCTAGAGTGCAATCGCTCACAGATCAACACATTATAGAGTGCAATCTCTCACAGATCAGCACGACGCGACAATCCCCAGAAGGATAAGATGAGCCATCAATTCACATGGCATCATCCCATGGCCCATCACGGTCACCACTATCACCATGGCCCCATCGCAGACACCATGTACTATGAAATGCATGAGCATACTCTGACTCTTTTCACCACATCATTAAGTAAATGCAGCTATTAAAAGATTCATCATTTTTAATACTCATTTAACACTAATGATTTTTCAAATACCACACAGAGCATACTCAAACATATTTATTCACACCAATTTCAATTTCCACAAACACACATAAATCACATTTCTAAATTCAATCCACACATAAATTGAATTAAATTCATTTTCCACCAAACCACACATAAATTGAATTAAATTCTTTTTCCACCAATCCACACATAAATTTTTCTCAAAAATTCATAATATTAATTATGAACACCTCAATTTCACCAAACATGAGTCACTATAATTTTCAAACATTAATCACTCATATTTAATCTCCAAAATTTTCAACCATAAATCACCACAACAACATTAATATATCAGAGTTCTCCCCACCGCTAAATCGATGCCAACGGTCTCGATTCCTTTTCGAGACTCAAGGAGCTAACTACATAAACATGAATATTTATAACAATTTGTTCATAATAAAACTAATCCAAACACATCAAAATTCCCAAAATTAAATCTTTCTCATACACCAAACTTTTAAAACCAAATAATCTATATTATTTGCTTAAAACTAAATCAAATAAATATTGTCCAAATTTCACATACACATACTCAACTATTAAAACACCAAAATTTTTGAGTTAATAAAATACTCTAAACCTTTTTTTTCTTTTTAAACTCAACCAAAGAGTAATTAAAAGAGTAACATTTTAAACTTTAACTATTGTTAATTTCAATATATTTTTTTCTCAAACTCTTTAACTTAGTTAAAATTTGAACTTTTTCACAACTTTAACAACTCTAAATTTTTTGTAAAATTTCAAGTTCAGTTCAAACTCATTTATTTGAAAATAACTCATTACATAACTCAAACTCATCAAATTTAACTACCGCCAATTCACACCAACAACAATCAATTCAATTCCACAACACACATATAACACCTCAATTAAATTTCAACAATTCAAACCTAACTCACCCAATTTCAAAACTCCACATTTTTACACATAAACCACCAAATTTCATCAATTCATTTTCTACAAAATCCACAAATAAATCACATATAAAAAATTCATAATAATAATTATGAACATATAAATCACACCAAACTTGAATCATCACAAACTACACCTCAAATTTAAATTCCACTAAATTACACACAATCACATTAAATTAATTTTTCACAAAATCACACGTCAAATACATCAAATTTCTTTTCCACAAAATCACAAATAATATCCTAAATGCAAACTAAAATTTTGTAAGGAGCCCTTACCTCCGTTGTAGCTTTAACAACCGATTACGGCACCACGATTAATTTCGGTAAAATTTAAGTTCATGACGTCGCTTCCAAAGTTGGCTCACCAGCACCGTAGCATGGAGATGAGCAACTTTCCCTTCTGTCACTTCTCGAATGGAAGCTTAGATCTAGTAGATTAATGGAGGTTTACTTTTGGGTTTTGTTGAAAAAACACTAACAATTGGCTTGTTTTCTTTTTGAAACAGAGAAAGAGAAAGAGGAATATTGGCTCACGTAAAAGGGAATTGGAAATTGCTTCCTTTCTTCCTTTTTAAGTATACATATACATATATATATATATATATATATAATATATTAAAATGATAATAATAATAATAATAATAATAAATATCTAAACAAATATCTAGATATTTTTATAAAAATCATCATTACGCTTGTCACCTCACATCATGTAACACCCCGACTTTTAACAGCGCGAGTGTATTTTTTTTTCTGCTTAAAACAAAGAAAATACTTTTGGATAAATTTTTAAATCGTAACATAACGACAAAGTCAACAAATATTTACAAGCAGCGGAATAATTTTTTGAAATAAAAATCCAAAGTATTCAAACATCAAAATACACCGGAGCTATGAGGCTTATCGATCATAGCTCATACCCCTGAGGTATTCTCAGCAGACCTGTACAAAAGCACTGAACCAAGAATTTTAACTTTTGCCACGTCACATCAAAAAGTGAAACATGGACCCACCAAAAGAAAAGACATCAAACAATTTAAGCATAGATACAATCTTTCAAAATGAAATAAATACAATCACAAAAGAAAGACATTTAGTCCTTATACAATCACATAATCTGATCATGCTACAAAAACTACACAACCCGGGTAATCTCCACGCGCCCCGCAAGATCCTCCTGACACAGCTTTGGTCAGGTATGACTAACTACTTTCCCATCTCCAGGGTACTAACCAGTAGGATGATCTTGTTTCTCATCTGAGGGCAAAGCCCAGATTTCCACAATAATTGTAAAGGTCACCAACCGAAATTAACAAATATCACATAGCAAAATTCTTATATTTTCAAATGCTCAAAAGAACCTTTCGTCTTAGCATACTCCTCGAAAGGGTTTTCATATGTCCAAAAACGCATAAACAATGTTGAAAAATGAAGTTTTGACAAACTGCATTGTCGTAGCCGAATACAATTGAGAAAATGCAGATTTTCAATTCTAAAATGGCTCTGAATCAATCTACACTTCAAACATTAATATTATCAATTATGAACACATAATTAACACCAAATTAATCTCCACAAATTCACACCTCAATCACACATCGAATATTTATTAAATCAATTATGAACACATAAATACATCAAAACTTAATCAGCCCAACTTCACACCTCAAAGCAATTACAACAAATCACAACAACAACCGAATGTGCATATACAATCGTCAAAGTATAACAAACATGACTCGCGTGTCGAGCACCGTAATGCAATGCGTATATGCCAAAATGCATGATTTTTGAATTCCAAACCAAAATCCTCCTCGAGGGGCGTAAATCATAATTGTACAGCCTCTCACAGACCAGTACTAATTACCGAGGTGCAATCTCTCACTGTAACGCCCCAAATTTTTTATCCAAAAAAATTACTTAAAAATATTTATTTTCTTTTAGAAACAACTATAATTTTTTTTTAAACAATTGATCATGTAAAAATTTGAAGATGAGTTAGAAAATGACTTGATATATTTTTTTTTGTAAAAGAACATAACGCAATTTGCTAAAATATTATTCATTTATTTGTTTACAAAATTAATATTCCAATTGTTAGAGCAATATTTATTTATGCTCCAAAATAAAGTAAATTCTCTTTAAGTGAAATTCAAAAGATACAATGTTGACTAAAATTAAGGACACTCAATTGGAATAAAATCTCACTTCCACATTTTTATTAAAAGTTAACGATGACGAGTAAATAACTTTACAATGTACCACAAAAATTTTAGTAATATAAAATATTATTTTTAAATAAAAGTTCCATTTTTCCACGCGCGTGCACCAACCAAACATCATTCATGCAACTCAACTCTTTGAGATCATTAGTACCTAAATGTTGGTGTAAGGGGTCAGTTCATTCCACAGCAAAATTAAACCAAATAATAAAATAACAACCATAAAATATGAATATAAAATCCTTTTGTAATAAAAGATTTAAATAAATTGATTATTTAATAGTTCTCAAAGATATATCAAAAGTCATAAAATGTATCTAAATAAGTAACAACTGCAGAGCAAATAGTTAAATCAAAATAAAAATAACAATAAAATGTATATAAGTTATGCATGCTCCTAAACATATATGATCCAAATATAACCAGCCACACAGGCGTCCACACAGAAGTCACTCATACCAATAGGGAAAATTAAACTAGCCACACAGGCGTCCACAAAGATGCATATGATATGTCATGAAATGATAATGATGCTCAAAATGTACAAGTCACCACTCACTTAAATAATCACAAATCACCAGCCACTTAGGCAACCACAAAGATAATAATTAAAACACAAATCACCAGCCACTTAGGCAACCACAAAGATAACAAATATTTAAAACACAAACCACCAGCCACTTAGGCAACCACAAAGATAATTATATTTAAAACACAAATCAGCAGCCACTTAGGCAACCACAAAGACAAAGTATTTTAGATTAAATTTTTAATCACATAAAACATTAAATTTATATTCTCATGGATGTTCATAGTTATAACTCAATAACTTCAACACATCAAATATGCACGTGAACAAATATCTCAAAATCACCACTTTCATTTTAATAATTCTTAAGATTCGATTTGACTACATGTTATTGATAACCATTAAAACTCATATCACTAAGAATATAATAGCAACATAAATTTCGTTCCTTTCACTATAAAGTTTTCAGCATTCTAAAAATGGACTATTCATTAATGCATTCAATAATCAATTTTCTCATATTATTAAATTTAAAGAAATATAAAATTCTCATCAATTTTCTCAAGACACATATATTGTTCATAAAAGCCAACTTTTAAATTTAAAATACTCAAAGGTCAACAAATAAAATCAAATACATCATAATAAACATATTACTAATTACATCATTATAAAAATTATAACTTCATACTTAAATACTCTAAAACACGTAAAACACTAAATATTTTCACTACAAACATATTTATCAAGGATAATAATAAAATATAACTCTATAATTAAGTTCATCAAGATAGATGTATTACTCAAAAGAGGCAATCAAAATATTATAGTTAGTTTCTTTACGACAAAAAAAACAACATTTTTCTTTTAAGACATCCAGACATCATATCAATATCCTACGAACTGCTAATTTAATATCTAGCCTAACTCTGCATGTGGAAAAACCCTTACCTTAAGCGCTTTCTTTCTTAACGTCTCTAAATATGCACGAGAAATAGCTCATGAGGCAATGATGAATTCAACACCGATAGATATTGGGATTTATGACTTAGAAAATTATTTTAGAAATGTACGAATGACAAATAGGTGTGGCAGTCGGAGGCTTAATGGAAATGTAGCTATTTATATTGCAATATTACGATTTAGTTCTTGTCTAAAATTGAAGTGCACTTAATTCCAAAATTATGCTACCAATAATTACTATTTATTTAATTTTATTAGGTTGTTACAAAGTCAATTGAAATCATGTGTATGAGTTAATTAGGATTAACTAATAAAGTTCACCATATAATGCTGGATGTCACACTATTTATTTTAATTTAATAAATAAATTAAAGAGTGTCACATCATTTTTTTAATTTTTTTTATCTAATAGTTACGAAACCAAAAATAACATAAAATTATTTTTGTAGACAATTAAAATAAAATTTTAATTTAAAAGAGATGAATCCGAGATACAAAAAGGAGACTAGTCATCTCTTAATTGCACCAAAAAGAAATTCATAATTAAATTTACAATATTCCTTTAAAAATAAATTAAAGGTGTTAAAATGAGTTAATGCACATTATGCCAAGAAAACACAATAAATTGTCATAAAGGAGAGTAAAACAATGAATCAAGTCACTAATTTTTTTTGGATGGACCAAACATATTTTCGAAACACTTGTATATAAAGGTTGAGTTTTACTAACTCTAAAATAAATACTTATTTGATCGTAAATAAAACTAACAAATAGTATAACTTTATAAATTCTAATTTAATTAAATAATTCAACTAATATTTTATCAACTAAAATAAATCAAGCAAGACAAAAATACCACTCACACATAACAAAGTAAAAGCAAACATATCTAAGACATCAATTTCATGATTATCAAAACTGATCAAATAAAAATGCACAATAGTCCATTTAGAAAATAATCACATCATAAATCATCTTCATGTAATTGTCACGCCAAAACAATTAAATAAAAATAAAAGTTATAATTATTCATGTAAAACAGAGAGTGGTAACTTTTAATTTATTTTCTTTACATATAAAATAAATTATTAATTAAATAATAAATTACGAAAATTACTAAAAGACACATATATAATATATATGAAAATATTGGGGTGTTCCACTCACGGATCAGCACGATTTACTAGCGTGCAGTCTCTCACAGACCAGCACGACATACAAGAGTGCAGTCGCTCATAGACAAACACAATTTTCTAGAGTGCAATCGCTCAAAGATCAGTACATTCTAGAGTGCAATCTCTCACAGATCAACACGACGCGACAATCCCCGCAAGGATAAGATGAACCAACAATTCACATGGCATCATCTTGTGGCCCATCACAATCACCACTATCATCATGGCCTCATCACGGTCACCATGTACTATGAAATGCATGAGCATACTCTGACTCTTTTCACCACAATCATTAAGTAAATGCAGCTATTAAAAGATTCCCTATTTTTAATACTCATTTAACACTAATGATTTTTCAGACACCACACATAGCATACTCAAACATATTTATTCACACCAATTAAAATTTCCACAACCACACATAAATCACATCTCCAAATTCCAGTGTCACCTAAATTGAATTAAATTTATTTTCCACCAAGTCACACATAAATTTCATCTAAAAAATTCATAACATTAATTATGAACACATCAATTTCACCTAACATAAATCATCAAAATTTCCAAACATTAATCACCATATTCAATCTCTAAAATTTTCAACCATAAATCACCACAACAACATTAATATATAAGAATTCTCTCCACCGCTAACTCGGTGCCAATAGTCTCGATTCCTTTTCGAGACTCAAGGAGCTAACTACATAAACATGAATATTTATAACAACTTTTTCACAATAAAACTAATCCAAACACCACAAAATTTCCAAAATTAAATCTTTGTCACACACCAAAGTTTTAAAACCAAATAATTTATATTATTTATTTAAAACTAAATAAAACAAATATCGTCAAAATTTTCCATACACACACTCGACTATTAAAACACCGAAATTTTTGAGTTAATAAAATACTCTAAACTTTTTTTCTTTTTAAACTCAATCAAAGAGTAATTAAAAGAGTAATATTTTGAACTCTAACCATTTTTAATTTCAATCTATCTTTTTGCTAAAACTCTTTAACTTAGTTAAAATTTGAACTTTTTCACCACTTTAACAACGCTAATTTTTTTGTAAAATTTCAATTTCAGTTCAAACTCATTTATTTGAAAATAACTCATTACGTAACTCAAACTCATCAAATTTAATTATCATTAATTCACACCGACAACAATCAATTCAATTCCACAACACACATATAACACCTCAATTAAATTTCAACAATTCAAACATAACTCACCCAATTTCAAAACTCCACATTTTTACACATAAACCATCAAATTTCATCAATTTATTTTCTACAAAATCCACAAATAAATCACATTTCAAAAATTCATAATAATAATTATGAACATATAAATCACATCAAACTTGAATCACCACAAACCACACCTCCAATTTAAATTCCACTAAATTACACATAATCATATTAAATTAATTTTTCACAAAATCACACCTCAAATACATCAAATTTCTTTTCCACAAAATCACAAATAATATCCTAAATGCAAACTAAAAGTTTAGAAGGAGCTCTTACCTTAACGATAACTCTAATACGCGATTACGGTACCATAATTAATTCCGGTAAAATTTAAGTTCGTGACGTCATGTCGAAAACAAGCTCACTAACATCGCAGCGTGACAATAAGCAACTTTCTCTTCTGTCACTTCTCGAAACGAAACTTAGATCTAAGAGAAAAGTGAAGGTTTTTATGTTTGGGGATTTTGAAAACAAATGAAATTTAGAACAAAGAAGGAGGAAGAAGAAGATGGCGTGACACTTGTTTTCAGCTTTTTGTTTGTGTTTTTCCTTTCTTTCTTTACCTTTCCCATATACATAATAATAATAATAATAATAATAATAATAATAAATATCTAAACAAATATTTAGATATTTTTATAAAAATCATCATTATACATGTCATCTCACATCACATCACAAATCACTTTTTTTTAGAAAAATATCTACTCTTGCCGTAATTCAATGGGTAGATGAATTTTTCTGAAAAATGCTGCATATCAGAAAAATTTTTCTTTGACAAAAGATTCACCGTAATTAAATAAAATTATTCATCGACGAATAATTTTAATTGGGTCTCCAAAAAGATATTTTTGGCATTTAACTCACAAAATGCCATAAAATTGGCTAAAAAAACCTTAGAAATTCAGCACAAAATTTCCCCAAAATACATAAATTACAATTTAAAATTAAGGGTTTTACACATCACATCACAAACCACTTTTTCAGAAAAATATCTACTTTTGCCGTAATTCAATGGGCAAATGAATTTTTCTGAAAAATGCTGCATCTCATAAATTTTTTTATTCGACAAAAGATTCACCGTAATTAAATAAAATTATTCATCGACGAATAATTTTAATCGGGTCTCCAAAAAATATTTTTGGCATTTAACTCAAAAAAAACCATAAAATTGGCTAAAAAACCTCAGAAATTCAGCACAAAATTTCCCAAAATACATAAATTAGAATTTAAAATTAAGGGTCTTACAAAGCCCGCAAAACACAAATTGCATGAATAGAAAGGTTATAATCTTCTAACTTAATTATCTTTTAACTTGTTAAATGTTCAAACATAGCCTCAATGAAATACAAAATTCCGAAAATGAATCAACTTTTTCTACAGATATTACATGGATGTGTCTTGTATGTAGACATGGATCCGTCTAACGAGTAGAAGAAAACTTAGAGCAGACAACTAAAATACAAAGATTGATAATGAAGATATGTATAAGGATTGAAGTAAATAATCAATCCTAGAAGATAAGACGACCCCAAACTAACTTAGGGAGGGAAGGAGCCACATCTCCTCTGAACATTTTTGGTTGTTAATGTTCATTTCGCCTTTCATTGTATAGAGTTACATATTTTAATCCATCAATGAATATGTGCACGATACACTCTCTCACTAGCGAGTACTTTTTGCACACAAAGTCTAGTAGTTAGTTGTTATGTATATATCTATTTATATTTTTTGGATTTTATAATCATTTTTCCAATCACAAATGTATAAAAAATATGTTCAGGGTGGAGTATTCAAAATTAGTTTTGAATGAATTTGATTTTAGGTCAATGTATTTTTAGTTTCTACTTGATTTGATGGGATTCTTTGTTACAACTATTTGGGAAACCAGACCTTTTAATTTGAGGAAAGACAACCTAGCAGTTGAAGGGATGTTAGGACCCAATGCTTTTTCTAGTGCTACCAAGAATGCTAGTGAAAGAATCTCATTCTCCTAGTAAAATAATATTACCATCAATAAATTAAAGTCGTTAGATAAAGATCGGACAACTTGTAGTTTGCCTCTACAAATCAATTTTAAAACGTGCCCTCGAATCAAAATACAAGTTGCTTGGTGTTTTATCTTAACAATTTTGATTAATCAAATTGTTGCACCACATTAGATTGGGGAGAGCAATGTGCTTGTGCTTTAATGATTGATAATTATAAGATTAAGGTTAGGAGCTTGTTGTATACTTCCAAAGCCTGTACTGACAACATAAGCATGAAACCAATGATGTCAATTATAGATTGTGAAAAGTAACGGTCTGTTAGAATTCCACTATGTCAGAGTGCTATTAGCCCTAACATAGCCGCTATTTGACAACTTTGCATAGAACTTCCCTTAACTATAATTGTGATAAAGTAGTGAGATCAGACAATTGTTAGCTCAAAAACTTGTTAAGGGACCACATTTAATGATATTATAGGTGAGATGACATGATTGTTGTCTCCTTTAATCCATATTTGGAAACATGACATCCTTTAACTATTGTCGAGATGAGTTGTAGAGACTTGTGGCTACTCTCATGAGTCTCACCCAAGTTTGATAAAGAAACTCTATGCAAAGTTTTATACTACAAATATTTAACGACATTTTCTCCGGCTAAAGTGGTATTGTATTGCTATGGAATTTACATTGTATGTCCTTACACATATTTGACACATATTCTTAAACCATCATAAAGAAGACTTAAAAACGGAAGTATTTGATTTTACTCAAACAAATATGTGTTATAGTGATATATTAATATGAAAGAATACTAGAACTTGTTTTATAGATGCATTTGTTCAATACTATAACTTGTTTTATAGATACATTTGTTTAAAAATATCCTGAAAAAACACATTTACTAATATTTAATGATTGTTATTAATAGTTCTAGTTTCTTATAATAACGATTCTTCTCACTCGATACGCTCCCTATATATATATATATCACGTCAATGGATCGTGTTGACTGATTTAATATGTTAAATCTACTACTTGAATCAAACATAATTGAGTTTAAATAGATTGATTCTGATTACGTACAAACTTAAATGAGTTAGATTAAAATGCAAATTAAATTGATTTGGTTAACCTTATATATTGTTATTAAATATTAAATTTGACTTAGTTATAAATTAAAAAATTAAAAACTAAAAAAAATCATTAGGGAGAATAAAAACAAAAAGTGATAGATAAATACATATTAAAACACCAAAAAATAGTGTTTTGAGAACCGTAAGTAAGTTCCGCCACTTTTCAATTTTAACTTCAATTCATTTTCTCCGAAGTCGCCACTGTTTTGAGAATTCCTTTTCTTTATACCCCTTCTTTGTCTTTTATATAAAATTCTATATCCATTCGGTCATTGTAACATTTCATTTGTTGAACGAATTTCACGAGCAGAAGATTATGATTTGCGAAATAGATGATGAAGTGTTGATGCAATTTCATTTGCTTTTATATACCTTTTTCATTGTCTTTCGTTGTATGTATATTTTATTTTAATTTAGTTAGCTTGTTTCATGATACATGTTTTAGGTTTTAAAAATTTGGGTTATTTTAGGTCAAATTTGTGCAGAAAATGTGTGACTAACGTTGGTAGTTAGTTTTGGAGCTCCATTTAACTATGATGCATATTAAAATTTCGATTTGAAAAAGAATTGTGTAGTTATTGGGAGTTAACTTTGAAATTGCGCTTATATAATGGTATTGATTTCTAACATTACTACTAGAAATTATTGGTAGTTACATTACATACATCGTATATGAATTTGTGCAGATTAGGGTTCTTTTCTGGTTATGCTAAGAAGGAACAACATTCACACAGTGTAGCTGCAATGGTGGAAAATGACTATTTCCCACCTTGGTTTAGGTATCTACGCTTTCTTTTGTGTTTCTTTTTTCCAGTCCTGCTTTAATTATTTATGCTTGTGGTATATATAGGCATAAGATATGATTTTGTTGTTTGTTGTTGCTTGCATTTCAGTGTAGCTCCAATGATGGATTGGACAGACAATCATTATCGAACTCTTGCACGCCTCATATCAAAACATGCTTGGCTTTATACGGAGATGCTTGCGGCTGAAACAATTGTTTATCAAAAGGGTAATCTGGTAAGTTTATAATGATATTCTGTTTGTAAAATGTAAACAGAAAAGAAAGAAATAAAAAGAAAAAAAACTAGGAAGGAATTGTTTGAATAATGAGGTTTGTTGGTACAATTTGTCGAGGTCTGAATCTCCTATAAGCTAAAGCTTCTTGGTGGAGGCTAGTTGTTTGCAAGTTAGTTAGTAGTAGCATAACATGAGAAAAAGAAGATTTTGAGTGAGAAATTGAGAACAAGGCGGGATTGTTTGGGAAAGTGTATGCAAAATTGTGTTCTCCTGTGCTGGAGAACTCTAATGTAAAAAATTATTGAATAGAAGCTGATTTTTAGGTCTGTATAACTCAAGTGATGATAACTTCCATACAACCATAGCCAATTTGTGAAGGGATGTCAGCCATGGTGGATTTTTAGCTTTCCGCCATTGACAACACTATGGGCATGTGTGTGTGCAGCGTAAGAGAACTAATTAATGGAGTGGTATAAAAAACCATCATTTGTGATGAATTGTTTGTGAGAAACCATTGATTATTTTTGTTTCTCGGCCTCAGGACAGATTCTTGTCATATTCTCCAGACCAACATCCTATTGTGCTTCAAATCGGAGGCAGTAATTTAGAGAATTTGGCGAAAGCAACCAAACTTGCTTATGCTTACGACTATGATGAGATCAACTTCAAGTTAGTATGTTTCTTGTCATCTTATTGAAATGTCATTGTTATATTGATGATATCTGACGGGTCCATTTATTTATTTTTCAACATATACCAGTTGTGGATGCCCTAGTCCTAGAGTAGCTGGACGTGGATGCTTTGGCGCACGTCTTATGCTTGAACCAAAGGTTAGAAAACTATTCATAGTTAAAAATTACATGCCAAGAGATTGAATATATATGTTTTCTTTGTCATTGAGCACTAATAGAGAACTCTAATGTATACAAGGAAAGTTTGTTGCCGAGGCTATTTCAGTAATTGCGGCCAATACAAATGTGCCTGTAACTGTCAAATGTCGAATTGGTGTAGATGATCATGATTCATACAATGAACTATGTAAGACCCTTAACAACATTCTTTGTCTATCAATGTTAGAACTTAGAAGGATGTAAATTTAGGATTTTTTGAATTCAGTTTTTCTTAAGGGATGGAAGGTTGCTCCCCTCCAATGCCCCATTCCAAGCTCAAGGCATACCACTAGCCTTAGTTAGGGCTTATAAGTTGTTGACCCATGAATGCTAGGAGGAAGGATGGGGAATATTGAAAATATTCACTCAAACTGGGCTGCGTATAACATAATATATGGACAGGTGGCATTTGGAGAGTGTGATTCTGTATTGGGAAATGAGGTGAGATGGTTATAAAGGGACTCACAAAGAGGGGGGCATGCTGGTATCATAGTGCTTTCTCTCTCTTTGGTTCATCCTTAATTGTTGTCCAGACCTTTTTCTTTTTGTTATTTAAATTTTAACTGTAACTTGTAACAATACCTAGTCTCAATTTTTTGATGCATCTTGTAATGTTTTTGAAGATATTTGGATTATTGACTGTTGGCCATTGGCCACAACCTTCCGTTCCCCATTTTTTTCTTATGAACATTTTGAAAAACATTATGTAACTGTAATATGTAGCAAATGGATGTTGAACCTTAGACACTGATTCCATAACTTCAACATGGTATCAGAGCAATACCATCATCTATGACCTGTGTTGTCATTGTTCAGCTGTCGAGTATGAAACTACACAAATTTCAAAATCTCTTCTTTCATTATGTTTCCTATTTCTAGCACGTTCTCTACAATTTTTAGTTGTCATCCTTTAATGAGTTTCTGCTGCTTCTGCTCTCAGTTTTTAAACTTCTGGTTTGTCTGCTTTTTTAGTTAGGTTACATTTTAGCAGTCCTGTCATTCGACCATCGTAAGGTTGAGCCGCCGGCACAAGTCACAAAAAACTTTGTGATCTGTCCTACTACCACACGTAAGTTGGTTGTTTCAGGCTAAGGACAACATTTGACCTAATACCATTGCGGTTTGGTTTGCTTGCAGTTCGTGAAAGTTGGTTGTTATATTTTATGTTTCAAATGGCATTTGTAACAAGCTTAAAGCTTGAGAAGAATTGTTACAATAAAAGCAAATATCTTAGTTTATCTTATAGGACCAATTTCTAATCTTAGAATATCTGCTAAGATTAGTTTCTATATTACTTAGTTATTATCATGATCTGTTTTTTGATTTCTCTATTTATTTAGGATTAAGAGTATTGTATCCCTCTAAATAGGTTTAAGTGTTTTAGTCTTTTACATCAAGCTACTATCAAGTCATTATCAATGATATTACACTATTGTCACATTCAGTCTAGAATCAACAACTTTTAATGTCTTTCATGATTGCGTTATGGGGAGGACAGTTGTAATTGCTCAACGGATGGGATAGTTGTCGCATTATGTTTTTCAGTCACATCAATTGCGGTCACTATTCACGGGGAAAAGAGCGTGCTTGAAAGGCTTAACTGCGAGTGTGAGGGTTGCCAAAAACACTCTCTTGACGCTATTGTCACTTGTCACGCTGTTGTCTTCCTACCATGGTTTTAAATTGCTGATGTAGTTATATTGAGATTGTTGATCCTTTCTCACTACCCTCTGGCCCTATTCTGGTCAAGTCCTATGGATTTTGGTCAAGTGAGTCTATTTTTGGTTTCATTTCGATGCAATGTTGTCAAATAATGGCAATAGAGGCGCTATAGAGCTATAGCATAGCAGATTTTGATGAATCTGCTGTGAGAAGTGTGACTTAATCTTTGTTTCGCTATTAGGAGAATAGCGGCCACTATTCCAATATTTGCTAGCCGAAATAGCGATTATAGTGGGAATTTTTTTAGAATTTTAGGGTTTTTTACAAATAATAAAACTTCAGATTTTGCAGGAGTGCCAAACATGGCCTCTTTTAATAATAGAAAAAATTTAGAGTTAGTGAGTATTACTCCTATATTCACTGTAATACGTATACCTCTCAATATATAAGGATTGAATGCCTTTATTTATTTATTTATTTATTTTGCTTATTTTCATGTTGAGTTTGATTGCCGTAAATAGATGGGCACTTTTTATGAAGCAATTGTCCAAAAAGCTTATTGTTATTTATATAATTTAGAAGCCCTAACTTTATGATAGATTAGTATTTCTTCAAAATATTTGTGCCCTTGGTTGTTGGGATTACGTGTTGACCTTAATTTGGCACTACTGTTGTTTGTCTGTCAGGTGATTTCATTTACAAGGTTTCCTCTCTATCACCTGCTAGGCATTTCGTAGTTCACTCAAGAAAGGCACTGCTGAATGGCCTCAGTCCAGCTGAAAATCGTAGTATTCCGCCACTGAAGTACGTACCAATAAAATTTGATTTGTATAGTCATTATCTATGTTCTATATATAGAATTGGTGATAACACATTCCTTACTGCAGATATGAATACTTTTATGGCCTCTTGCGCGACTTTCCTGACTTAACATTTACAATCAATGGTGGTATTACTAGTATTGATGAGGTGAGTTGCAGTCACAATGATCATTCTATGTTAAATGGGGACTTGGTATTCATTATAGATAAAATTTTCGCCACCAAAAGTTTTTATTGTGATTATATGATCATATGAATTACATTACTGTATACATGAGTAGACATTCATAGGAAGCATATAGTAGACACTGGCACAAGGATACACCAAATTATAAAAATTGAACACACACTGAAAGAGAGTGGTGAGCCAGACATGTGTTTGACACAAAGACACAGCACAAAATGGTGTGTTCATGCTTTATTATTGGCATATTCCCTACTTATATGTGCAATTAACCCAATTCTGTGTTTTAACAGTCATTGAGCTGGTTGTAAGTTCAAACTTTGTTAGTTTTTTTTTTTTTAAATGAGTTGGCTATATAGGTTTAGTATGCATCTACATATGGAATTCTCTGTTTTCATTTTGGTCGGTCTCTGGGTGGTAGATATCTAGAGTTTTATTTATGTGTTGTTTTGGCAACTAGGGGCCTGTGTTTTTCTGTTTTTTCCCCTTTTTCATTTCATTGAAAAGTTATCCTCTTTTGGATTGGGAGTGCTTGAATGATATTCAGTAGATTTTTCCACATTTTTCTGGGAATTTGCTAAATATAGTCCTAGTTGAAGGATCGGTATATTTTTGGTTCAGGCAACAAAAAAGCTGGACATTTTCTCCATTTCATGGAATAAGGAGCAATCCCATAACTGATATACTGAAGATCAATAAACTAATTTGGTAAATCCTTGGTTGAGATTCTAATTAAGAAATCGTTACATGGTTCTAGATGTTTATTCACAGTTGAAGTATCGGATTACTGATTGATTGAGGCCCTTATATTTATGGAATATGGTGAATGCATAAGTTATTATATTTTTTTCGCTCGAGTTTTCTCAATAAAATTCATTGTCCTATGTAAATTCAAAACCATACCTTGGATTTTACCTGTTGCCAGTCATTATTATTAAATAGGCCAGTTTGGAACCATTATACTGAGTCTTTTTTAATTCAACAAATAAGTCACCATACAAAAATGAATATTCTTCAATATCCATCTATGCCAAAAGCTTAAGTTATTAAGTGAAGCGCATGAAATGGTTTTATGTTGTATCTCTAACATGCCCGCCCTTCTATGCAATTAAAGTGTGGATACCCAGGTCCACCCACCACATGATAAAATTGAACTTTTTACTTGGGGAATGGAAGATACAATAAGCAAAGTCTAGACTTTTGATCATAAAGTCTTTGCTATTATGTCATGATATCTCTAATGTTGAAGGTATCATGTGGCTTCTTCATGAGGCTGGGCTGCACTATATGTTGTTATTATATAAGATACACATTGATCCAATACTTCCTCCAAGATATCCTTACACGTGGATTTTGATTGTAGACCAATGCAGCTCTAAAGGCAGGTGCTCATGGTGTTATGCTTGGACGTGCTGCTTACCACAAGTAAGTGTCAAATGCTTTCACACATCAGGAATCTGCATTTAGGTAATAGAGGAACAAGTTTTCTGCTTTGCTCCTCATAAATGATCACGTGATTCTAGAAATATTTGTAGAATGTGATGGGATTTAGGATTCACACAATTTGCCAAAGTGTAACTAAGGCCAGTGCAGAGCTAAGACTGGAGAGCAGAATGTGATTTATTTAAGAAAGATGGGATGGAAAGGGGTTGAAGGTGAGCGAAGGGGAGTCTGATGTAAAAGGCAACCTGTGGTTTAAGTGGAGAGATTATACTATTTTTACCCGCCTTTTCTGAGCTTATAGTTGGGCTAGGAGAGGTTCTCTATGACTGAGAACTTTCTGCTCTTTTCCTCTATATCTTTTCCAGTTTCTCATTAATAAAATTGTCTCCTATTTCTGGATAGGAATTACTTCCTATCAGAATGTCTAATTAAATTGGAAGTTTCAAATTTGAAACATATGGCTTCCAGAATTATTTTGGAGTTTAGAAATACAATCGATAAATATTTTTACTTGACCTTTATTTTCAAGAGAAAACTGAAGTACACCAATGCTATTCTTTCAAGAGAAATAAAATGATAAGTATATCACTTGCTTGCCTGTTAGAAAAAGGATAGCAGTGTGCGATTGTTAGTAACTGCCCTTTTTAATATTGTAACTGCTCTAATAACTGTTTTGTAACTTCCATTTAATTACTAAATAAATAGATAATAAGGGGAAGAGATAGGCATTGGGTATTTTGTATGTTGGTTGGTTTGGGAGAGACTGATAAAACCACTGGTCACAATCACTAAATTGAATTGAATCAATGAACAATACCAGAACCAATATGATCCTGTTAGCACTTTCTTGAATTGAATTGAATGAATATAGAAGATGATACAATAGATCCCTCGATCTGGTCCTGGTTCCTCAACCAGTGGTTACAATTAATTCCCAACCCCCTTCCCATTCTCACTTACTCCCCTTTTATAGAACAAACTCCCAACTGCCTAAGCCAAGCTAACAAACTCCTAACTGCCTAAGCCAACTGCCTAAGCCAAGCTAACAAACTCCCAACTGCCTAAGCCCAGCTAACAAACTCCTAACTGCCTCAGCCAAGCTGTTACAATTAAGAAGGCTTCATCCAAACCTTCTTATTTCCCCTCTTATATACATTTCTAATAATAGGCTTTGGCCTATTCCTATCAATACCCTCCCCTAAAAGAATTAACTTGTCCTCAAGTTGAAAGTCTGGAAATTTGTCTTGAATATCAGCTGCCAATTCCCAACTGTTCTCATGGTTGGGTAGATCTTGCCAGTTAACTAACACTTCCAAGTGACCCTGTTTATCCTCTCTACTATTCAGAATATCTTCTGGTGATACTTCAAGTTTAAATTCTTCATTCAACATAGGTGGTAGTGATTGAGGTTTCTGGTTTGGTTTGATAGCTTTTTTCAACAAGGAAACATGAAATACTGGGTAAATTTTAGCATAGTCAGGTAAAGCCAACTTATAAGCAACAGGTCCCACTTTACTCACCACCTGATAAGGCCCATAGTATCTTGGTGCTAGTTTAGCATAAGGCCTATTAGCTAATGACTTAAGCTTGTAAGGCTGTAATTTAAGATATACCCAATCATCTACCTCAAATTCCACCATTCTTCTATGCTGATCAGCATACTGTTTCATCTGATTCTGAGCCTTGGACAAATTAGCTTTCAATTCGTCCAAAATAACATCTCTTTGTAACAACATTTGATTGATATCCTCAATTTTAGAAGGTATAGCCCCTGCCTTTAACAAAATAGGAGGGTCCCTACCATATAAAGCACGAAAAGGCGTCATACCAGCCGACATATTGTAGTTTGAATTAAACCAAAATTCTGCCCAGTGCAGCCAATCCAACCATTTCTTAGGCTTAGGACCCACAAAACACCTGAGATACGTCTCTAAGCACCTGTTAGTAACTTCGGTCGAACCGTCTGATTGTGGATGGTAAGAAGTACTCATTTTTAGTTGAGTGCCAGCCAATTTGAGCAATTCTCTCCAAAATTGGCTCATGAACAAAGGATCTCTATCTGATACAATAGTAGCAGGAAACCCATGTAATTTCACTACTTCCTTCACAAAAACAGTAGCTACTTCCCTGGCTGAGTAAGGGTGGCCTAAAGCAAAGAAATGAGCATACTTGGATAATCTATCTACTACAACCAATATTGTATCCTTTCCTCTTATCCTAGATAAAGCACCAATGAAATCTAGAGAAATATCCATCCAAACTTGTTGCGGAATAGGCAATGGCTGTAGCAATCCCGCAGGGGTAAGTGTCGAATATTTACTTCTTTGACATACCTCACATTGTTCAACAAACTTCTTAATATCTGACCTCATGCCTTCCCAAAACAGAAATGTAGCAATCTTTTTGTAAGTTCTAAAGTACCCTGAGTGGCCTCCCATAGGTGTTTCATGACATTCTGAAATAATGACAGGAATCCTATTAGATGATTTTGACAGTACTAACCTCCCTTTATAATAAAGAACCCCTTTTTTTCAATTCAAAATTCTGATGTGCAGTGGGTGAAATAATCAAATCCTGCATTAGTTTCACCCATTTTGAGTCCTGCTGCAACTCCTGATTCCATGCTGCTACTTCCTCAACTGTTAAAACGGATATTGCTGCATATGTCATTTTCCTTGAAAGAGCATCCGCCGCAGAGTTTTCAGTCCCAGGTTTATACTGTATTTCAAAATCCAGACCCACCAACTTAATAGCCCATTTGAATTGCTCATCTGAGAACAACCTCTGTTCAGTCAGGAATTTTAGGCTTTTCTGATCTGTTTTAATAATAAAGTGTCTTCCCATCAAATAGTGTCTCCATTTTTGAATTGCTTGAACCAAAGCCATTAATTCTCTTTCATAGACTGACCTTTGCTGAGCTTTTGCAGATAACCCTTTACTCCAAAATGCTAAAGGTTTCCCACCTTGCATTAATACAGCTCCTAAGCCTTTGCTAGATGCATCAGTCTCCACCACAAATTCTTTATTAAAATCAGGAATAGCTAACATAGGCAAATCCATCATAGCAGATTTTAATTCCTCAAAAGCAGCAGTAGCTTCTACTGTCCACACAAATGCATCTTTCTTGAGTAAATCTGTGAGCGGCTTAGCTTTCTTCCCATAGTTTTGGACAAATCTTCTGTAATATCCCGTCAGCCCTAGAAATCCTCTTAGACTCTTGATATTAGTGGGTTGAGGCCAAGACTTCATATCTTCTATTTTAGAACAATCCGTAGTCACTCCTCCAGCTGAAATGATGTGTCCTAAATATTCCAGGCTAGTTTGTCCAAATGTACACTTCTTGAAGTTTGCCTTCAATCCATTCTGTTTTAGCACACTCAAAGCTGTATGCAGATGCTGTACGTGTGAACTCATGTCAGCACTGTACACTAATATGTCATCAAAGAAGACCAACATGAATTTCCTCAAGTAAGGCTTTAAAATTTCATTCATTAAGGCTTGGAAAGTAGAAGGGGCATTAGTTAACCCAAAAGGCATAACTAGGAACTCATAATGTCCTTCATGAGTTCTAAAAGCAGTTTTCTCCACATCTTCTGTTCTCATCCTAATTTGATGGTACCCCGATTTGAGGTCCAACTTAGAAAATATCATAGCTCCTCCCAATTCATCCAACAATTCCTCAATGATTGGAATTGGGAATTTATTAGGAATGGTGATTTTATTCAGAGCTCTGTCTGTAATCTACACAAAACCTCCATCCACCATCCTTCTTTTTCACCAGCAATATAGGGCTAGAATAGGGACTTATACTCGGTCTAATCACCCCAGCCTCTAACATCTCAGATACCAATTTCTCTACCTCATTCTTTTGGTAATAAGGACATTTATAAGGCCTCACATTGGGTATCTCCGCTCCTTCCTTCAAGTGGATGGCATGGTCATGCCTTCTAGAGGGTGGTAGCCCTTGAGGATTTTGAAATACCTCCTGAAATTGCTGCAATAACTCTTCTAACTCCCCTAAGACCTGCTGTTTCTCCTGCTGAAGTTCGGTTGCTGTCTCACCTTGCATCAGCAACCCTTCACCTTCTTTCAACAATACTTGCATAAATGCCCCGTAGGATAACTCAGTTTTAGTTAGAGCAGGGTCCCCTGTTATAGTAATTAATGAATTTCCTTTTTTCACTGTTAGTTGCATATTACCAAAATCTGCTTTCACCCTTCCTAAACTTGCAAGCCATTCCAGCCCCAACACTAGATCGACTCCCTTCAAATTAAACAAGTAGAAGTCTTGAATCACTTCTAACCCTTGCATCCAGATTTTCAATTCCTTACACTTGCCTTGACCTCTAATTTGATGCCCATCACCTACCTCTACTGTATAAGTTTGAGTAGCTGCCACCATAAGTTGTAACCTTTCCACCATTTCTCTTGCAATAAAGTTGTGAGAGGCCCCACAATCTATAAGAATCACTACTGGAGTCTCCTTGATTGTTCCTCCTACTTTCCATGACTTAGTAGAAGTGAGGCCCGTCATAGAATACATGGATAATTGCAAAGAACTCAGAGCTTCCCCCACTTCTGATTCCTCATTCTCCTTATCTACTTCTTCCTCCTCAGCCAATATGAGCATTCTCAATTGTTTATTCTTACATATATGATCTCTATTAAAGGGTTCATCACAACGAAAACATAACCCTCTTTCCCTTTTTTCTTTCATTTCAGCACTAGTCAATTTTTTGTAATCTCCCCTCACTCTAGAACTTTCACTACTTTGATTCTGTCTCATAGTATTACTTAAACTCCCCATTGATGATGCTTCTCTGTTGTTACTCATTGGTGGTTGGGGTTCCAATGTCACTCACTACCTTACTGTAAGAATTTGGCTTATAGGAATTGGCAGATCTAGTGTAAATCCCACTGTTTTTCTTTGTTAATATCAAATTTTTCTGTTCAACAAGTATAGTTTTTTGAATTAATTCTGACAGATTAGTCAACTCATACAACTTAACTTCTGCCTTAATTTCTTCTTTCAATCCATTAAGAAATATTCCCCTAACAAAATCTTGGTTAACTTCCCTTAAAGCCCCAGCATATTTCTCAAACAATTCAACATACTCTTCAACACTATTGTTTTGTTTCAAGGAAAGTAATAATTCGAACGGATTTTGAATCATAGAAGGTTGGAAGCGTCTTACCACCGCAATCTTGAAGCTTTCCCACGTTGGATTAGGGCAATAACCTTCCCACCATTGATACCAACTAAGAGCTTTGCCTTCCAACGAAATCATCGTAGCTTGCATCTTCTCTTCTGGCGTCACTCCTCTGAGTGCAAAATATCTCTCTAATTTCTGAACCCACCCATAAGCGTCATCTCCAGCAAAAATAGGGATTTCTAACTTTCTCCATCGACATGGATTCACGTTCTTCCTATGACCTTCACCTTCGTTCTCGTTCTCACTTCCCTCCTCAAATGAGTTTCCTTCTTGATTCACCCCTAATTTGCTCGCTATTGCAGCTAACAGATCTTCCGATTTTTTCATTCGAGCTTCATGGAGCTCCATTCGCATCTTCAGTATTTCACGATCTTTCCTCAATTCCTCGAACTCGTTGTTCCCGCTGTCTTCGCCTCTGGTTGCCATGCTTCTGGTAAAAACCATAGACGGTTGTAGCAGCGCTCGTATGGTGGTTCCACTCCCTCAAGGCACCTGGATCGGTGCTCTGATACCAGTGATAAAACCACTGGTCACAATCACTAAATTGGATTGAATCAATGAACAATACCAGAACCAATATGATCCTGTTAGCACTTTCTTGAATTGAATTGAATGAATATAGAAAATGATACAATAGATCCCTCGATCTGGTCCTGGTTCCTCAACCAGTGGTTACAATTAATTCCCAACCCCCTTCCCATTCTCACTTACTCCCCTTTTATAGAACAAACTCCCAACTGCCTAAGCCAAGCTAACAAACTCCTAACTGCCTAAGCCAAGCTAACAAACTCCCAACTGCCTAAGCCCAGCTAACAAACTCCTAACTGCCTCAGCCAAGCTGTTACAATTAAGAAGGCTTCATCCAAACCTTCTTATTTCCCCTCTTATATACATTTCTAATAATAGGCTTTGTCCTATTCCTATCAGAGACTAGGCTCAAATTCCTAGAGGATTATGTTGGTTATTAGCAGTTTATTATTCCTATTGCAGCAAGTGTAATTTCCCTCTGTTCTGTAATTGCTACTGTTGGTAGTTACTGCTGAATTGTTTTACCAATAATTTTCAGTTTATCATTCTATCCATTAGTCTCGTAAATACCAGTTCTTAACAACCATCATGATCTAAACTTGGTTTGGTCATGGTGATATAATTTAACTTTTCCACTAATCTCCTGCACCAGCTTAGGTCTGGAAACGTACCAAGAAATAAAAGGCAAGAATAAATAAGCAGTGACAACAAAGCAATCTAGACATATGTGTGTGCTATATATCTTATATTATGGATTAAAATCTCTTGCAAAACATATTTGATGAGAACCAACCGTCTAAATTGCACAAGCTGTAATGTGGAGTGCCATTTACCCAACCTTCCTTTTAATGCGAATGTCCTTACTCTTTGGGCTAGAGGGTTAGACTAAGCACAGGGCACAGGCTAAAATATTTTAAGCCTAGATTCAGAAATGTTATCTCACAAAACAAGAATACAAAACACTTGACTGGTTAGTTGTTGTGGTTCTGTTACCATGTAAAGAACCAATGGTCCTAATTTTAAAAACCATAATCGTTAGGTTGTATTCCAGAAACAATTTGGCCCGTCTAATTATGTTTTCAAGGTTGATTGATCATTCTAAATATGGTTTGTATAAACTGATACTTGGTAGCTCATGTAACCATTGTTATAATTTCATCAGCCCTTGGCATATTTTGGGAAACGTTGATGCTGCAATTTATGGTGTTCCAAGTAGTGGTCTTACACGCCGTCAGGTTCAGTTACATTATTTGAATTTGAATGGACTAAGTTGCACAAATTCTTTAGTTCATTGTTGGCTACATATAATTTTCTAACTTTTGTTTTGTTTTGATTATTATTATTTGTTTAATCTAGGTCCTTGAAAAATATCAAGTATATGGAGACTCTGTGTTGCAACAATATGGACTTGGACCAACTATGCGAGACATTGTGAAGGTACGAACAGACAAACAGAACTTTTTATTTGATTTCCAAACTTCATTGTCTTTGAAGAGTGGATGTTTCTCCACGGTATTGTTTTATATACTTGAGATATTGTAAAATGAGAAAACATGAGGAAATTCATGTACTTGCATTATACATTGGATGACATTATGCATACCAAGAGTAATAAATCAAAGAATTTATAGTTATTATAATTATACATTGAAGGATATTATGCATATCAAGAATCATAAATTCGATACTATTGTCACTTTGTAAAGTGCAAATAAGAAGGCCAATTTTTTTTTTTTTTTATATATACTTCTTTATTTTCTGATTAAATACTCAAAGATAGAAAAAACTCAGTGCCATTTGTTGTTGCTTGGCACAATTGACAATTTTGAAAGACTCGGGGTCATTTGTTGTTGCTTGGCAAAGTTGGGATGACCAAACTGAGCATGGATGAGAAGAAAATCCACCACCGAACAATGTGGAGTTGGTAAGGCCACGGGACTCACTAATAGAATCAATCATCTGACTTGAACATAGGCAGTGGAACCAAAGACATGAAGCTTTTCATACCACTTGAAAAAGTCAATAAAGATGGTTAGTGGTGCCTAGGAATCATATGCGCTGGTGAAGTGGGCTCAGAGGGAGCATGCGGAGAATTATATGCAATGCTGGCTATTTGTGGAGAGCGATCGTGCCGGGCACAGCACATATCAACAATGTAACATGTGGAAATAGTCACACATGGGATGAGATTTGCTTGGCTTGTGAGACCAACCACATTCACTTCTCTGAGAGACCAAGGTAAAGGATTAATAGGGTAGGTGGTATGTCCACGTTAGACGATAAGATCATGCAAAGTTCATAGTGGCTGCAGTGAGGGAACAGGCAGGTCTGCTCTATTTTTCAGAACATTGGTTTTTCTGACTTGTCCTCCACTATGTTATCCTTATGGGTATGTCTTCAAGTTCTTTGTCATGTCATCCTTCCAGTGTGTTAAGAATTTCCTCTTTTGTCGTTCTCCCTTCACTTCTATATGTAACAAGTTGTTACTCTAGCTTGAGGAGGAGTAGTATTTTGGTCATTTTTACTGCTGCTATTTTATGGGCTTTCCTTGCCCCAAGTTCCTTTTTCTCCCTCATAGGGTGTTTGTAGGAATGACATTCCTGGGAATACATGAGTAGGGAATGAATATACCCATATTTGTTATAAGGTTGAAAAGAAAGTATTCCTGGGTATAAAGCTTTCCTAGAATGACATAACGTCCTATAACTTTCAATACTCCCATTGATTTATACTCAAGTAAGAGGATGGAAAAGAGGATTCCCATGAGGTTTTATACACATTTTAAAAAGTTTTCTTATAACTACCAATTTTCCTAGGAATATTAAAAATGTGTGTTAAACACTTTTTTTAGAATATACTTAGGAATTTAGATTCTCATCATTATATTCCTAAAAAAGTTATACCCGAGATTATTTTTCTTGACTCGAGAAACAAACACCTCCTAATGGTTTTCTTAGTTGGACCCTCTGTGACCTCTTATTAGCTTTTCTCAATCAGTCGACCTATCCGTCCTGCTTCTGTCTATTATGTGCATTTGTTGTGCTTCTTTTTCCTGTCAGCACCTTTCTCTCTACATACATCTGTGATTCAACTAGCCACATGTTTTCTGGTGAGACCCATTCTTGAGAATCCCCAGCCACCATCAACCCACTCTACAACTTTCCGAACACAGCTACAGTCCTGTTGTTTCTATTTTATTTACAGTACATCCACTGGTTGTAATAAGCTGGAAGCTTAGAAAGCTTTAGCTTGAGGGAGAATGTTAGAATCAAATATCATATTAGTGTGTTTATTATTGGGATTAGGATTTGAGTTAGTGAATAATATCAATTAACATTTATTGTATTTATGGTAGATGTTATTATAAATAGAGGTGAGTGGTCTTATTTAGACACCAAAATCACTATTTCAAGAAGTATCTTGGTCTACTCCTAAACAAACTAAGAAGTCTCCTAATGACTTATTATAATAACTCTTAGCAATAGACTAGAGTTGCCTCTCGATAGGCTCTAAATACCATATTTGAGAAAGAGACAAACGAGAGAGCATATGAATAACTATCTGTGTTGGAATTATACACTGGAAGATATTTTTATATATATATATCAAGAATCATGAATACAAGGATTCACTCTTACCCTAATTACCGTAATTCATAATAATATAAAACTCATAAGCAGCCCATAATTACCCTATTACATTATTTCTAATAGCATAGCTATAACAAATAAAGATATAAAGCTATATTGTTTCAATTTTCAAATATACATGTAATGTCACTTAGTTATACCCACTTTTATTTGCATGAAACATGTAATAAATATATCAATAGTATTAATTTGCTGTTATAATATGACCATGGTTTACTTTGCTGCAGCCTTTACTTGGTTTTTTCCATTCTGAGCCTGGGAATGGACTTTGGAAGCGCAAAGCAGATTCTGCTTTCCAAACTTGCACGGTAAACTTACTGTGAAATTATTTGTGTGATATGATGTATATAGTATTCCTCTTATATCACATGTGATTAGATGAAGTTGTCTAACATCCAGATAAATAAACTTCAATCTTACTGTGAAGAAACCTAATTATTTGTGTGATATGATGTATAGTATTCCTCTTATATATCGTGTGATTAGATGACGTTGTCTAACATCCAGACAAATAAACTTCAATCGGTGAAGCAAATTTTACCTAGTCTTAATTTTCTGTAATATTTCCTGATTTTCATTCATGGATAGTAAGGCTGGGAGCTTGGCATGTGTTAATTATGTAACTAACAGAATTAGTGCTTACAAGTTGGGTTAGTTGGGAAGAAATATTGTCAGTAGGTTTCACCTTGTCCTCAAGGTGAAAGTTCATGTCATACTACTGCTCTTTTGTATAATGTTGTCTAGTAACTTTGAAGAGCGAGAAATAAATTGTTGCATCTGGAACTAACCCTGAAGTTGATTACCTTGCCATGAATAATCATTTCTGAGCTAATTTGGTTGGAATGAGTTGTAAATGACATTATATTGGGATAGAATATTTCATTCTTTCCTTTTTCTTCTGTTATCCAATGTTAGTATGTTATTAAACGGGCGGCCTAGTGCACGAGGCTCCCAGCCTATCTTTAGAGTTTATCTATTCCTAAATTAAGTTACTGGTTAGTTAGGTCAATTTTATGGCATGCATATTTTTGCGGGTTTGTAGTTATCATTTGGCATAATATGTACATATCTCTCCTTTGCTTTACTTTAACTGTCATTTTATACTTGAGTAAGACAGTAACTGCATTAGTTGCTTCGAACACTAAAAAGTTCATGAACCATGCAGACAGTAAAATCATTTCTTGAAGAAACTCTTGTAGCAATTCCAGACTCAGTCTTGGATTCATCATTTGCGAAGTCACCACCTGGTCGTGGAGATCTTTTTGCTAACATTGATAGTTTATTGCCTCCACCATATAGAACAAGAGACGAGGATGCTGTGTAAAACTATTAGTTATCTGTTATATGCAAATAACTTAAAACGTAATCCATTCTATGTAGAAAGTTGAAGTAACAAAATTAGAAGATTACTATTCTTTTTGGCTTTTGTTTTTACTGTTAGTTTTGGGCAAATTAGTATCGAGTTATTATCTTTTGAGAAGAATATTGGGTGGCTTAAATTACTCTATTTATCAGATAAGCCTGACCCCACCTCCATTAAAAGGAAACAGAAATGATAAAGTACAATCTTATTTTTTAAATCCTTTAAAATTACATCTCTTAGAAGCATCTCCACATACCCCCACAGGACCTCTAGGTTCTACTTTTATCAACTATTCCACGTGGCAATAACTTATTGGTCATTTCATGAATGAGATAAGATATTGTATGGTCCTACCACAAGAGGTCCTTTTTTTGTATGATTTTCATTCCATATATTCATTCTTCCATCCAACCCCTTGCACAATTGTATCAAAGGAAAAACTAGTTGAGAATTAGGATCAAATTGTAGAAATGGCATCCATCACCATGGCATCCTCAGTCCTTGGCTTCTCGGCTGTAACCCATCGGTCAGCCGTTGCAACGCCAAGGAGGCTCGTTGTCAGTGCTGTCAGAGCCGTTGAAGGGAAAAACACTGTCAGTTATGACAATGACAAAGAGGGCAGCAATGGAAGGAGAGACTTGATGTTTGCTGCTGCAGCTGCTGCTGTTTGCTCTGTTGCTGGGGTTGCAATGGCAGATGAACCAAAAAGAGGTACCCCAGAAGCCAAGAAAAAGTATGCGGTTGTTTGTGTTACTAATCCAACGGCTAAGATTTGTCGCTATTGAGGGTTTTTGTTTACTTTTCTTGATTGGAAATGTACAATGGGGTTGTGGTGTTTTGATTTCATTTAATCTCTGTATTAGTTGTTCATAAAAGCATCAACTTTGCCTTATCTCTATGGTCTCGTCAGTTTAATTCTCAACCAAGGAATTAATTAATCAAATTAAAATATATAAACTTTTTAGAATCTGTCTTTTTTTCTTTTTTCACTTTGCTTGCTAGCTTAAGGAAAATGATTTGAAAATATAAACTTACGCAGATTAAACGAGAAGCAATTCAAATTTTTTTAAACATGTATGTGCATCTAGTCAACTTGCTCTCAACAACGTCCATGGCTAAACTAGACTAGATCGATGAATATTAGGAGTATGTTTGATTGACTCTAGTATTTGTATTCCTAATTAGTCTTTTAAGTAAACCATTTTTTCTATGATTAATAGTTGTATGATGATACTTATTATTGTTCATGTAATAATAAGAGATTTTTTATTTTATATATAATTTTTATTTTAATTGAAATACAGTAAAATCCTTAGAATAGTTAAGTGCGATGAAATATTACATCTGACTTAATTGTAAGTTCTCATTAAATATAAGACCAAAGTTTTTGTGTATATATATATACACGTATGAAAAATAGCATGTTGAAACTCCTCTTTTTTGAAGAAAGGCACAATTAATTGAGCATTATCATCACATTTTTCATCCATGGAAAGCTTCTTGACTAAGCTTCTCAAGTCCACTACGTACAATACATGTGTTCTTTCCTTCAAGAATTGTCTCCTTAATGCAAAACTAGGCCATACAAGGCTTGACAATTGTACTGGTGAACATCTGCTTGCTACAACATTGCTGCAATATCTTTCTAATCTTTCTTCAATTGTCACTTACTTGCACATAGACCAAACAACCAACATAATTTATTCTAAAAACAACAAAATATTATATTTACTATTAAGGCATTTAACAAATTGAAAGTACTTCAAATAAAATCTAAAAATAGACTAACTTATAGTTAATGACTCACTAAATTAAGCTAAATAGTGATCAATATGTTATTAGAGAACCACATATGTTATTGCTATTTATTTTATAGAAAAAATATGTCTATTTACATTTTTACTTTACCTCAAATTTTTTACTCTTACTCCTTATTCTTAAAGGCTCGAAGTCGTTACAAGTAGCTTAAAGAACTGCGAGACAAAAATACAAATGAGGAGGAAAACTTTTTCAGCGCTAAATCTAGCTAAAGTGTTTGTTTTTGGTTAATTATCTTAATTTTGCATTGACTTAACATGTTTTTAGTTGGTTTTTCGGGTACAATGGTTCCAAGGGCTACTTGGATCAGATAGAGTGGAATATTCCAAGTTCATCTATTGAATCGAGTTATCCGATTCAAATACCCTTGTTTCTTACGAGTAGCCAATTTATATTTTTTTTAAAGAGAGAATAGGTCAATTAGTCCTCGAATGTGTAAGCATAAATCGAAATAGACTCTTCATATTTCAAATTGACAAACACATTATTGAAATTGTAAAATATCATTCACGATGGTCCCTCCGTTAAATTTTGTTGAAATAGATTTTGAGGTGGCATGTATATGTAGTTATTCCACGATTATCATACATCAACGTTAACCCACTATAGATTGATTTGTCCATAAAATTTAGGTTATCGTATGAACAAATTTGTCATTATTTATAATTGTGCAGAGACTAATTATTACAAATTAGTCCCTAAATATTAATATTAATGTGAGGTCAACATAGAGAGACTACATATTATGTTAAAAAATTTTGGATTAAGATACTTATCATTTTCACTCTATTTTCTACTTATAATATTTTTATTAATTATGCGACACTAATTTTGTATAGCGCATACATTGTCAAATATGTTCCGTTGATGTTATGAGTTTGCCTCAACAAAATTTAACTATTGGTTTGTTAATTGTGTACTATCGATCTTCCATTGTTGTTAAAATTCTTTGTAATGCTTGCATCATACGAGACTGTAAAATTAGGTAAGGAATGCGACAATGATTAAGCCATGGGTGTGATACTATTTAGGATGAATGAAATGTCGTATTCCCACACTTGTCTAGGTCTTACTACGGTTTTAGCTCTTTTAATAAATAATTGGTTCATTCATGATATTTAATAATTATAGGTGTTAATGTTGAAATAATATATAAAATGATAACATGTTTCTATTGACATATTTCTAATTCTTAAATACCATATAAACAATATCAATATGAATAAAAGACATTTTTCATATCCAAAATCATTTTACTATCCAATATAAATTCAAGATTAATATGAAATCGTACCTGAAGAATCCATGAAGTCTTGATAAATAATTATGTTTCATGTTAAAAGTAGTGATCTTTCGATTGTAGATTCCTTAGTTTGTATTTATTTTCTCCTCTAATGGAATTAAGAGAGTTATTGTTATTTTGATGTTTACAAATGGGGACAAGAACCATTTATTTAAAGTAATCATTAGTCGTTTCATGAAGAATTATAACTATCAATCTTTTATTATTTCTATTTCTACCCATCATAAAAATAGAAATAATATTTCTGATACTATAAAATATTTTCCATGACAAGTATATCTTTAGCCATAAACCTTATATAAATATATCACTTTAATTTGACTAATTAACATAATGACCTAACATATTTAAATCTTACATGTGTTACCCAAAATTTCTAATAATCTCCCACGGATCACATATGTATCCTTATAAACTTTAGGAGCTAAAAAATGATCATTATAAACCGTAGATATATCAACACCTCATCCACTAGTTATATCAATATATAGAACCAAAGAGGTATTCATTATATCAATCGTAACTAAACTCTTTAATGATTACTCATATAAACACAATCAAATGATATAGATTAATCATGAAATGTGTAGCATGAAAATCACATGATGATGATCTATACATGTCAATTTTCAAACGGATCCACATAACTCTAGTGAGTTCGTTAAACAAAAACATTATTATACAAAGTGCAAAAGACTACATTCAAAACTTCATTTATATTAAAAAAAATTCAAACATAATTGTATGCATACATAGTACTAAACATAGATCATACACTACAACAATAACAAACTCCCACTAAACCAAAGAATCCTCAAGTTGTATGACACCTATGTGAGTAGTGTGCTCATGAGATATATTGGATGGAAGACTTTTTGTCAAAGGGTGGGTCTAGTATTATAGAGTTTATCCTTAAGTGTTCTATGGAAATTTGTTCACTTTGTACTATCTCTTTTTATAAGTAGGAACTTAATATCAATGTGTTTCGACTTTATCAAGATCTTATTGTTATTGGAGTATAACACTCTTGATTTGTTGTCACAAAATAACTGAAGTAATATTTCAATTCCTTCCAGAATTCGCAGCTTAATGATGATGTTCCTCAGTCAAATCTAATGATTTGATGCCTTATAACATGCTACAAACTTTGTTGCAAGTGTGGATGAAGGTATAAGAGTTTGCTTAGCACTACACTAAGAAATTGCACCACCAGACGATAAATAGAAGTAGATCTTCTACTAACTTGACATCCAACAAAATTTGAGTCAAAATACACAATGATCTTCAAAGAGTTTGACCTTCTAACGTAGGCATATAATCCTTTATTCTTTTCAGATTTTAAAGAATTGTTTTGGTTGTTTTCCAATAATTCATTTTTGAATTACTTAGGTATCTACCTAACACTCCCACAATGTACGCTATGTCGAGACGTATACATACTTGAGAATACATTAGACTCCCGACAACTGATGCATAATGAACTTTTTTCACTTCCTGAATATCAAAATTTTCTTTCAAGCATTGGTCGAGATTGATGTCAAATTTGGGTATGATGTAGCCATTGTTGTCTTTCTCTAAATGTTGTTGCCTTGAAGAGGTTAATGGATTTTTTAAAATGGTAGCCACCATTGCAAAAGACGAAAAATTTACCTCACAATACTTTTTTAATACAACTAAAGGTGAAAACTATGATAAGAATGATAGAAAGGGAAAATGTGAGTTGTGAGATAATTAAAGAATATAGTCCAAAAGGGTAATCGAAAAAGAAAACTATGATAAGTAACATGGTGGGATTACGAGATAGGAATTTGCGGGTTATGGAAGAAAGAGTTTGTGGTTGAAGATGAAGATTGATAGGCTTTTATATTATCTAATTAATTTATTAGTTCATTAATGAGTTAAATGATAAATTAATTAATAAATAAATTAATAAATTGTTATTCAAATTTAAATATTAAAAAATACACAGTCAATTAATTTAATCTAGTTAGGAAAAATATTAGTGTGCCATGTCAATATTTTTTAATAAAAAAAAATATCAGTGAATTTTTAAAATTTCTTCAAAATTACAGGATATAAAAAAATAAAAAAATTACAAAAACTAAAATCAAACTAATTGAGATATGTAGAGACAAAAATATATTTAATTCTCAAATTAAACATATGCATCCAATTAAGCTTCAAAGACACATTTGCATCAATAATTGTAACATGCATTCCCAATTTTAAGAGTATTCGGTCAATCATAATATCATTGAATTCAAGCTCAATATAATGCAAATACTATAAGATGTGAAATTGAGTATACCTCTTTTGTTGACTTTCTTCACTTGTGATTCAATCATCAACTTTGTATCTTACTAAATTCAAAAATAAATCTTAAATCTATTCAATCCATCAAAATTCCTGCAATTAGACACAACTCTTCATTGCATCATAACATTGTCTTGAATGATAAGTTTGATATTTTTCAGTTGAATAGTTTTAACCATATAATTTTTAAGAAAATAAGACTCTAATAATTTAGAGTTCGATAAGTATATTTCTGACAAAATCTTATTACAATCAAAATTTGAAGTTGAGTTATACCGAACAATTTATTTTTAGTTGAAGTTCATTAATTCTTCCAATCCTTAATTGAACTAGACTTATCAACACAAAAATAATTAAAGTTAATATTATATTCTCTAAGTCTCATATTAAATGTTTTATTTAAGTAGAACACAATTCTTAAAAGATAGTTAATTGTGTTGATTTCAATAAATATAATAAAATTTATTTACTCAAATATTTTTATTAATTGTAATTAATAAAAAATTTTAATAAATTCAAATACAATAAATAAAAATATATTTATTAAAAATATAATTAATATTATATTAATAGAA